>JAKTUG010000020.1:0-283386 GCA_030556545.1 Kodamaea sagamina | reverse complement strand
GGGGGGGGGGGGGGGGGGGGGGGGGGGGGGGGGGGGGGGGGGGGGGGCATGGAGAAGGAGCAATAGGAGTATGCGCATAGGAGTCAAGTATAGCCATCCATGTAGTAGTATCGGTTATTCATGTAGGAGTCGACTGTTTCATGTAGGAGCATCACCTATTCCTGTAGCAGGACCACTGATTTATGTAGGAGCACAAATGATTCATGTAGGGCATAAATGACTCAGGAGTCCAGTGAATAGAGTAGTTTGAAGTAACAAGGACCATAAGCATCCATGCATATGGATATTGGTAAAGTAGACAAATCAAGAAGTATCCAAAGAACGAGGTATTATTGTACACATGTCAATTTTACCCCATATTATAACCTTTGTATATGAATCATCTGAAATGAATCATCCCATTCCATCAAATAACAATAAAAAATTGCTAGTCATGATTTTCCCACCAGCAAATATTTACCAAAACATACACTAGACACCTCCATCATAAACCTCATAAACATTATGAACCTCAAACACCTTATAAACCACATATACCTCATAAATCTCAACTATAAACCACCACAAACCTCAACAAACATCTCCACCATAAACCTCTTGTTCATCCCTTCCCTCACGTTGTAAAGTCTTATCACAACATTCATGTTACAATATTGACGTTTCACGTCGACGTCACAGTCATCGAGCACCACTTAGGCAACTTCGCACGCCATCGCCGACACAGAAGCGTGCGCCTAACTTTGATCTCCGGCCAAGAGCAGCACCGCGACAGGACTGCACGGTTCACTCGGTTACCGGAAGGCGAGACAATGGAGAGGAATGTTGGATGTGTTTTCAGCAAGGAGGTGACAGATGGAGAGTGGTTATAGTGGTAACGAGAAGATTGTATAGTGTGAAAGGTATAAGTTTTTATAAGTTGTGGATAATTGTGATAGTTGTGATAGTAGGGATTGTTGTAGAGAAGTTGTAGATAAGTTTCTACAAAAGAATAGTTATAAGCAGGCAAGACAAAAGAGACAAAAGGAAATCCACTACAGAATCGACAAAACCAAAATCAGAGACATTCAAATCCGCATGTCGCGTTGATACCAATTCGCGACTACTCTTCTATTTTGAGCCTTATCTAACACGCCTTTTTACCAGTCATAGAATAAAAGGCACCGTCAGTCACAGCATCCATCAGCGGTTGTTGTTTTTGTTGATTCTCCTTGTTGGTGATAACGAAGACCGATTAGTGGATTGATTAGCAGTCACGCCACACCAATGCAACACGACCGGTTGAAGCATGATCCGTATGTTAAGAAGAAGAACCAGAAGTTGACGCTGGTGATCCAGAACTTCTTCACGAAGTCGGTGCAGGTGATATTGGATTCGCGTCAGGGTGATGGGGATGGTGGTGGTGGAGTTGGTGGTGGCAACACCACCAGTTCAACCAACAAAGACACGACCACCTCCCTCTCCTCGAATAGTTCCGACGCCACAGACAAAGAACCCCTCGAGAAACTCAACAAATGGTTCAACCTCCACATGCCCAACACATACGACACATCCAGCCTCAAAACGTGGAAACTGTGTGCAGACGTGGCGTCACTCCCGCCCATGATCATCGAGACGTACTTGGACCTCCGGCGGCTCCAGGCGAACCAGGTGGTGCTGTTGCGCGACGAAACGGGCAGCGAGTGGCCCGCCACGCGCACCGGCGGCAAGAAAAACGAGATTGTGCTCGAGCGCTGGCTCATCGAGTTCGACCCCGTGGAGGTGTCCGGCGGGTCGTCCGACGAGTTGCCGCTCATCTACAAGCAGGCCATCGTGCTTTTCCGCAGCATGTACGGGTACGCGCGGCTCATGCCCGCGTACAAGTTGAAGCGCAGCATTCGGGCGCAGGCGCTCGCGCTAGGGAACAACGTTTTGGACGGCAAGCAGCCGATCAGCTCCAAGGGACGGATTGGCTTGTCCAAGCCTATCATCCCGCAGCAGGTGCTTGGTGATTCGCATGTGAGTCAGAAGCATTTCCAGCCGATTCAGACCACTTTGGGGACTTTAAAGGTGTCCATAGCGTATCGCAATCAGCATGAGTTTGTCGTAAATTCAAATGCGGAGGAGGTTTTATCGAAGCAGTTTATGGAGGAGAGGAGGTTTTTAGGGGGGGAGAATAGGGAGTATCATAATACTGAGAGACATTTACTTGGGGAAGAAAAGGTTCGTTATGATAAAACGCATTTTCAGTCAGATCAGAAGGCCCATTTTCAACCAGATGAGAAAACCCATTATCAAACAGATGATAAAACCCATTTACCAACAAATAAGTCAAACCACTTTCAACAAGATGAGAAAACCCACTTTATCGACAAACAAAAAGATCTCAAGTCTACCGCTTCTCCCCAAATAAGAGAACATATGGCTATACCAGCTTACAAACGTCTCTCCCTTTCCAGCAACAACTCCCTTTCAATATCACCAGGACTGGTCCGTGAATCCCTGCCAAGCTACAAAAAACTGACACCTCCCGCACGCGACCTTCTGCCGAGCTACAAGAAACTGACACCGCCGGCGCCCTCCCGCCCGGCGATCCAGCCGTTCCGGGTCGGCTCGCTCAGCAGCTCGCCGCCCCCAAACTCCCCCCACAGCATCAGCCTGCCGCTGACCGTCCACCCGGGGTCCTTGGAACGCAGGGTCCTGATCACCAGCAGCAAATCGACGCTGAACGCGTCGCTCGCGGCCTTGTTGCGCAACCCGCGCGGCAGCATTTCCTCGACAAACACCCCCAACATCCCCATTTCCGTGCCGCAGAGCTCCATCCCGAAGCTGGTGGCGTCGCTGCATGGCTCGCACCTCGACGACGAGCCGGCCACGCCGCGTTTTTCGAGCAGTTTTGGTCTGCGCGCGAGTCGCCGCTTTTCCAACGCCAGTGTCAAGGTCGAGGTCTTGGGCACCAGTGCGGAACTGGCCTCCTCCGCACCAAGCGGCTTGTACATTGACGACGACATTAGCGATTTCGTCAAAATGATCGATAGTAAGAGCGATTTGCGGTTGGGACGTGCCGATCTGAACCACCAGAGCGCGGACTTGAGCCGGTTCCAGCTTCTCAAGAGCCAGCACGAGCAGTTGGGTGATAGTGTGAGTGCCAGTGTGGTATTGCCGATGCTGCGCACGCTGCTGCGCAAGTCGTCGCACTCGCACTCGCCTCCGGGGTCGTACGACGCGCACATGCCCAGCATCAGCTCGCGTTTGAGCGGCGATGCCCCTGCGGGGCATACGCCCGCCTCGGCGTCCCTCAAACGCAACTCCCAGGAGCCCGAAGACCGCAGGGCCAGCATCTCGTACGCGCACCACAGCAACGCGTCGTTTCTCAAGCTGCTGGCCACGCACAAGGTCTCGACGCCGGTCGTCTCCAACGCGCAGGGCTCGTTCCCGGACACCAAGATCACTACGCGCAAGAAGGACCGGCCGGTCGTGGGCATGGCCACGACCCCGTCCGCCTACGAGCGCAAGATCCACTACGTCAATGTGTTTGATGATGATGAGGATGACCATGATTATTTGAGAACCTACCAACCACCACAGGGCCATGATGACGACGATGATGACTTGTTGTTTACCATGAGCGATATGAATTTAACAAAGAACTAATACGGAATATTATAAATGGAGATTATTGTAGGTTGACAAGTTAATGTCAATTAAAAGCGTATTTATCGCAGCTTTCAGGCTATGAAGTAGATCTCTGAATGTTTTATGGACTGTGATGATAAAAGGTAGGATTGTTTAAAAGTGAAACGTAAGTTAGAAGATGGAGTTATCTATTAACTCAGAGAGGATAGAAATATTCCCACCTCAAACAAAGGTAGATCCACGGTACCGGAAGAATCATCGGTTGACTGAGACAACGATAGAATTATTCTTCAACTCAGAAGATTGAACTTTTAAACCCCGAAATAGATTATCTATTAATTCAGAAGAGAGGCCCTACACAAGATAGAAGCATCTAGAACCCAAACAAAGTTGAAAGTTTCCAGTATCTCAGAAGATAGAATTACCCATTTACTCAAAGGATATGTATCCATTAACTAAGACAAAGATCCAGATATTCATTAACTCAGAAGAAGGTAGAATCATACATTAACTTAGAGAAAAGACATAATTATACATTAACTTCTACAGAATATAGAAATATATTATACCATAATTATTCAGTACCTCAAAAGATAGTTTAAGTAACTCAGAAGATAGAGTTATGCGTTAGCTCAGCAGGCAGACAATCCATTAACTCAATCAAATATAGAACTGTCCAATGACTCAAAAGATAGACATTCCAATAACTCAGAAGTTAGAATTATCCACTAACTCAGAAGATTGTTCCTACAGAAGAAAGAAGTATCTACCAGAAAGAAGATATAAATATCCAGTAACCCTGACAGGAGAGAGAACTCAACCAAGAATGTACCAGTCAATAATCACCAATTAACTCAGACAGATGGAAGAATTGTCCATTAACTCAGACAGATGGAAGAATTGTCCATTAACTCAGAAGATAGAAGTATATAATATCTCAAACAGAGATAGTATTAACCAGTAACTCAGAAGCTAGAATTGTCCAATAACAGAAGTTGGAATAATACAATACCTCAGAAGTTAGAATTATCCACTAACTCAGACGTGAGAACTATCCAGTAACTCAGAAGATAGAATTATCCAGTAACCTAGAGGATAGATTTATCCAGTAACTCAGAAGAAGTACATGCAACTCAATCAAAGAAAGATTTACCGAGTAACCCAGTATATGGTAACTCAAACAATAACCTGTAACTTAGAGACATTGTTATCCAGCCACACAATAACAGAAACATAATAAATCACTACTCAAACAAAACCAACTCTAGTACAACCATCTCAAAACCACCAACTCAACACCACAGTTAATTAATTCCAATAAAGATCGAGCCTTTGAAATCAAAACAAAAGATCTGACCAAAATGTCGATCCTTGGTTCTCTCCAAGTATTACCAGTATCAGGGTAGAATGCGGATATCCTGGATCAGCAAGACGCACAGAAAGCTATTTTTTGTTGGGTGCAAAAATGAGTATACTTTGTGCCTGGGGGGGGGGGGGTGGTGTTGGATGACACCGGCTCCTGGATATAAGAGATACGGGAGGTGAGAGCCTCGAGACGTGAGAGTTAAGCACCCCATGGGTGGCTCAAGAATGGTGATGAAATTGAGGGTTCAGCAAATGATATAAAAGCTATCTAACATATAAAGGTATCATATGGATAGCCAATATCTAAAGACACCTAAAATATAAAGATGCCATATATAAAGATACCCAATATATAAAAATACACATTTAAAACTTAACTCCCGATGTGAGGCTGGACTTCTGGTTGGGTGATACCAGAAGTCCATATCCATCTTTGTATCCTTCAACATGCATGCACCACTGGGATCGGCATTAGAAGTTCTATTTTTAAATTGTAAAGACTTCACTCAGATGATGTCAAGAAGTCCAAAATGAGGCCACCAGTGCCAGCAATAAAGCCATTCAAACTGTACGTTTGAAGACCTTTTATTTTGCCAGCCCCAAAAAATTTTGTGCTGCAACCAGCAAAAAATTCGTAGGAATTTGCAGCCAGTGAACGTCGAAATAAGGTTTGTAGTTGGCTAAATTTTGGCATTGGACGGGAGATGGTTGTACACAATTGAATGTGGCTAGTTGAGTGCAGTATTTGGGGTATTCCAGAGGTGCTTTTGATCTTGAGGTGCGTTCATAATAGCATTCGATTTGAAGGTATTGAATTTCAGCAAAGGAATGTTAAATTTCAGTCAGAATAATGACGTTCAATTTTTGCAAATGGATTCAATTTTAGCAAAGTATATTCAATATCATTAAATCATTGGTGGGTTGGAGGTATGGCTATTAGATTGTCAAGTAAACTGATAATTTATATTTTGTGGAGTAGTCAATTGAACATTCTCTGGAGTAAAGAATAATCAACGAGAACATTCTTTCGTAATAGTGTAGTCAATGAAAGAACATACCATTCGTATGTAATCAATGATTGCACATTCATTCGTAATAAGGTAACAACAAAAGAACATTCATAATAATGTAAACAACCAAAAAACATTCATTCGTAGTAAAAGAACACTCACTGATAATAACGAAATCATCCCATTATCTCTACAACTCAATAACTATTATTATATTACACTCTAAGCATCAGCATCCTGTCCAGGATTACACGTCTCGTAATTCAAAAGCTTGAAAATCTTCCAAATACCAAACGCAATAACGGAACCCAAAGCAGGCCCAACCCAGTAAATCCAGTGGTAGTGAGGAAAGTGCTTCGCAGCAACACAAGGACCAAACGACCTGGCCGGGTTCAAACCGGCACCAGTGTAGTACACACACACCAAGTGCCCCAAGAACAACGCAAGACCAATGGCCACAGGCGCAATAAAAGTGGCACGCAGCTTCTCAACAGCCATCAACAAAACGGTCAAACACAAAAGCCCCACGCCAAAGGCTTCCAAGAAAATACCTCTGGTTCTCGAGCAGCCTCCGCCCAAGGCGTTCGCAAAGGCGATCTCGCCGGGCGTCATGGCACTGGCTGCACCTGCAGCAGCCATTCCTCCAAGCATCTGTGCAACCATCATAATCGCACCACGCAATGGCGGAACGGCCTGTGCCAACACCAAACTCAACGTCACCGCTGGGTTCAAGTTGCCTCCAGATATCCTGAAGAACAAAAACACACTCACCATCACACTGAAACCAAAACCAAACGAGATCATAATCAATTGTGCTGGGTCCGATCCTGTTTTCTTGGGGATCGTTGGGTCCTGGTTGGCAATCTGCGCAATTACAAACGCAAACCACAAGAAGATGAAGGTGCCAAAGAACTCAGCCAAAAATGCAATCAAGTGGTTTTTCCACGGAGAGCTCGTGAACTCCGCTGGGTTCCGCTCATAGAGAGGTTGCTGTTTTTCTTTATCCTCGATTTCCACTGAAGCAGTCATTTTTAAGGTACAGCACTACCTGGGATTTTGATCTGTTCTTATAGTAAAAAGGCGGGCACAACACGCAACTTCATGCTTGTGACTGTTCTCGACACTAGGCTTTTGGTATGCTTTTGGCAACTCATCTGTCCCAATGCGGATTTACTAAAGCAAGTATTACTGCAAAAAAATTCGTGTTCGGGCTGCAGGAGGCCCTAAATGCAGGAGCTGGAATTTGGGAGGATCTCTGGTGAAACGGCATGGGCACTGGCCGCACAGCAACCGGTGCCAGTGGCCACAACGCGGCGCTTCAGGGTACCAGCAGTGCCCGCCAGCGTTCCCCTGCCGATCTTTCGAGGAAATTCCGCCCGCCGTGCCCTCTGTGCCGCGGCAGCACATCCTCCTCCAGCACTTGCAACCGGCACAAAGGCGCACAGAATGTTCTAACAATAGCGCACCGAGGCCGTAAATTGGGTCTCCCGCAGACTAAACGTATTGTTATGAGCCTGATCCAGTGCTCGGTGAACGAGAAAGAGGTCTAGGGCAAGGGATCGCCTTGTTCCACCTGCCAATTCAACCTGGTTTCTAACCAGGCGGTTTATGTGTAGCTAGTGGTAGGCTGGAGTTCGCTGCTCATCCCTGCAAATAAACTTTAATGAGTGTCCAGCGTGCGTGTGAAATAGACAGTGTTAGGGTCTAGGTTTCTGCGTGGCGACAATCTGCTTGGGTTTATTAATAGTGTTCAACGGTGCTGGTTGCTGGAGGACAATAAGATATCTGGTGAGCTCATAACTGGGGAGGCTGATCAGATTATCAGTTCGAATCATCAACTCGAAGTGTTGATAATTAAAAAAGTTGGAATAGAGGAATGAGAACAGAATTGGTATATTGAAAATAGAATATTGATGGAATAACTTCTTCAATAATTCCTTCCATAACAGAAATGTCTGGTTAGATATGAAAAACTGTACAGTTTGTGATGAGAATTTGCCAACTTGAATGGAAATTTGCTGAAATTAAAAGGACAAAATACAGGTAACACCGAACTACAAAGGATTATGGACCTTGTGAGAGTATTCTAGGTAAAATAGAAAAAACTTTAATGTACAAAGTTTGAAAACTATATTTGTGAACCCGTTTCAGTATGTTTGTGTTCTTACATCAACAGAACAGTTGAGTGTGAATTAGTTGAGCAAGAATATGAGAGTGGTGATGACACAATTGGTATATGAGGAGCCCTGTGAGAATTCTCTGAAGAATTCTTCACTTCTTTTGGTGAAGAAATCTTGTGGATGTCGGGCTGGAGGATGCTTGGTGAGAAAGTTTGAGAAGGTGTAGGTGGAGATACGAAGCCCCAGAATTTAACCTTTGTTAGTGTGCGGAACGTTGAGTTAGCTGATGTTGGCGAAGTTTGGAGAACGCTTTGTTTACATTATACTAGTTATGGCTTAGAATCTCTTTGACGTATTTCTTAGAAAATTTCACAAAAAATTGGCGTTCGATTTGGGTGGACATTACTGAGTTAGGAATTGAGGTGTAGGGTTTGGAATGGATGCAAGAGGAGATACGTTTTTGAGTGTGGTGGTTATTTTTTCATTCAATTGCTTCTCTAGGTGTTGATTTCTGTTTGGGATAGTGATGGCTGGTTGGGCAACCTAACTAACTAAAAAGTCAACTAAACAGAGAATATATGACCTTATTTAGGTCATTCCACCGCTCATTCTTGGCCAAGAGATCCCACATTCCACTTGGGGTGGCATATTTACATATTATGTCTTTTAAAGTGGTTCCTAATTTCCTATCACAGCAGTACATACTTTCATAGTTCCTTCATTAATCGTTAAGTAGTCCCACAACGCTAAATCCACCAGTGGCCCTCAATTTTCGTATTTCGTGAATTTAGAATGCTCAGTAACTCTTTCAAAATCTCCATATCTCTTATTTTAATTTTTATCCTTGAGTCTTGAAAACAGAAGCCCAGTCTTTTATCTATTTGAGATCTATAACGAGACCTTTATCTTTTCTTTACAAACATGAAAGATCCAAAAGCACATCTTTTGCTGATCTTGTCAATTCTTCCTAGTCTTATTTCTAAACTTATTTGATTCTGTCCTTATTTCTTTCCTACCTTCTTTCTCACCTACTCTCTTTCCCTCCTTCCCCCTTCTACTACTCCTCTTGCTTTTCATTCTAAGCTTTTAGAGATTTGCAACCACGCCTGCACACAAATATTTCATAACACGTGACGATAACACATGATTCGTCACATCTCCAAATACACGAGTCAAACAAACTTCAACCTCCTCGCAATATGGGCTTCCCATCCCTCACAGAGTCTTCCAATCACAAGAAGAAGAAGAAGTCAAACACAGTGGAGTACAGTGACGATGAATATGCATTAAATTTAGACATTGCGAACACTAGCAACCAGATTGGCAGCGCAGTGGAGAAAGTAGACCAGAAGAGCAAAGCTGATGAGTTGCTTGGATGGATCGACAGTATAGACACGAGGTTTAAAAGGCTCATGGATATTCAACAAAACGAGGCTGTGAAAGTGTATGATATTGAAAGATTGCGTGAAGAACGAGAATTGGCTAGGTTGAGAGAGGAACAAGAACAGAAGATACATGATGAAGAGTTTGACAAATTGGGTTTTCTTTTGAAGGCTGCAGAGGAAGAGGAGGACACTGAGGAAGCTTTTGAGGAGGCCTCTGATGCTGAGAAGTTGATTGAGGGTGAATCTGAAGATGATTCGATTATTTGTGTTGACTCAGAGGATGATGAGGAAGTGGAGGAGGAAGAAGAAATTGAGGAGATTGAGGAGATTGTGGACGAACTTGAAGGATCAGAACAACAAGAATCAGAAGAGGAAGTGCTTCCACGTCAAACTTACAGTTTGCATAATGGGAGGCCGAGACTATCACAACCACTAAATTATCCGTATGGGAATTTTTCGGAGGATATAGGTGAGGAAGAGGAGGAAGAGGAGGAAGAACTGGAATTTGAAGAAGTAGATGAAGAATTGGAAGTAGAAGAAGAGGATGAAGATTTGGAAGTGGATGAAGAGGAAGAAGCATTGGAAGTAGAAAATGAGGAAGAAGAAGATGAGGAAGAAGAAGATGAGGAAGACAATGAACTGGAAGAAGATATTGAATTGAAACAACAAGAACTAGATACCCAAGAAAACATCGAAATCGAAGACAATGAAGATCTCGAAATCCAAAACATACATCAAAATCTTGATCATGAACCAGATGAAATCTTCGCAAATCTAAACTCACAACACCTTCCTAATAAATTGGACAATCCTCTGGCCCATTACTGCGGCGATTCTCAAAATGAGTTTGAACATCAAATAATGAACATTATTGGTGGAAAATACGTTGTCTCCGAAGAAATCGAAGAAGACTCCCAGAAATCTGAAAATCTCGAATCTGAAGAAAGTGATGTGGAAGAACTGAAGTTTTCAGAATATCAAGATTTGCAACCAGAATCTGATTTCCTCCATTTGGCAGAAGCAGCTATTCAACAGACTTTTCAGCCAAGATACGGTAATCTTGAGGAAAATGCTGTGCTTTCCAACACTGGCTATATTTCAGACAACGAATTCACCACTGATACCCCACTTCTCACAGAACAAACCAGTCTTCTCCCCGATCTCAATGATACTGCACCAATTCCCGCAGCATTTTATGCCACTGAGTTGGCTCTGAATGAGCCTGAAATGGATGATGTAGAGGAGAACATCTCAGAAGGTTCTTTAGCAGATGATGAACATCAAGATGACACAGATTTTAAGAAGAATCTCGGAGCATCCACCCAAACAGAAAAATTTATCGAAACTTTAGATCCAGAATTAATTGAGGTTGACGAATCGGTTGCTGAAACTAACGTTCCAGTTGAAGTACGAAATGAACTTCCAACTGAAATGGAGGCCGGAAGTCCAAGAGAAGAAACTTTTGCGATTGATGATTATTCCCCATCCCTTGTCTCGTCTCCTCCGCCATCCCCACCTAAGCCGATTTTTAGAACAATTGTTGAAGATCCCTACGACACTTTAAAGAACTTACGTCAAGTTCAACAAAAGCACCACATTAGATTGATATCTGTTTCAGAGTTAGAGGCAGAATTGAGAGCCAACAGAGCTGAAGATATGGTTATAGAATATCCAGTGTTGGAAGAGCTTGAATATGATGACACTTCTTTTGTTAGTTCTCCTAGGGATCCAGATTTGATTTTGGAGAATGAAGTGGAAGAAATACAGCAAGGTGATTCAGTAGGCGATGCGGAAGTTAATGTTGCCGAAGAGCCTGATTCAGACATAGAGATTTTGGAAACAGGTGAAATACCAGATATTTCCCAAGTAGTGGATATTAGTGTTGAAGAAGATCTTGAGAGTGAGGACCAGGTTGAGAACCAAGTTGAGGATTTTAATAGGCTGTTTGAAAACATAGAAAAGCCAATTCATTGGTCAACTGAGTTAGGAGACGACCAAGTTGTTGATTCGATAAGAAGTGATATTCAAGAGAAAATTGGTGAAGAAAACGACCGAAATGAGATTGAGAATATCCAGAATGAGAATTTAGAGGAAAGTGAAAATATCGAGAACGAGAGCCTGAAGACTGAAAATTTCGAGATTAAAGATATAACGAATGATGAGATCGAGATTGAAGAATCCAACACGCATATTGAAAAACCCACCCTTGAAGAGATTGATGAGGTAAGTGATGATTCTTTTGAAGAACATGAATTAGAAGCACCTGAAGCTGGGGATGTTGAGGATATAGTCACTGAAGAAGTAAATGAAGTTCAACCAGACGAGCATTCACACATTTCGATTCCTGATCCCGTTCCTACTACTCCATATGAAAACGAACCTCAAACAATCGAAAATGAAATTCTTTCACAACTAGACAAAAATGATTTGAGTGTGAACTTTGATAACACAGAAAACAACCCAATTAAAATAGAAACTGAGTTAGAATCTACTCACTTCCAATCTGAAGTTGTAAACTTTACAGAAATCACTCAACTTCCAGAAAGAGATACCAAACCCTCACTCATTTACTCGATTTCTCAATTCGTCAAACAAACTATAGGTGTTGATACTCCAGAACTCACAGCAGCGGAATCGGAAGACGAATCAACCGAAGAGGGAGGAGATGTGAAAGAATCGTCTCAATCTAATGACGAGAACTCCGAACACGAAGTACAAACTTCAATTCAAGAAATTTCTTCACTATCTGACAGCCAAGTGGATGTGGAAGTACCAATAGTAATAGTTGAGAAACCTGACGGAGAAACGATTATAAGGTCGCCTTCGAAAGATGAGGAAATACAACTTGATGTGAATACCAGTGAAGAATTACAGAACAGAGAAAATGCTATTAATGTCCTTTCTGAGGAAGCAATTGAAATAGAACCAACTGAAGAAGTTACTGACACCAATGGTGAAGCGGAACCTCGATTACCAATAGATATTGAAGAAGATGCCGCAACTGAAGAATTCAGTCGTGCAATCAGTTCAGCTATAGATGCCTCTAGAGAAGAACTGAGTGAAGAAGTCAACGAAATTCCAAGCGACGATTTTTCTATTGAAGCTACAATGGAAGAAGAATTAGCTGAGGAAGTTGCTGAAATCGCGGCAGATGTAACCAGGGACATGGTGGAAAGTGAAGGTGAATACAAAGTAGACCAATTAATCCCTGGACCACAATTGGACTCTATTTTGGAGGACTCAGCTGGGGATTCTACCATTGATGCCTCAACGTCGAAAAACACAACATCAGGTAGCTTCGTGGACCCTGTAACGGTGGAAACACCAAAGATGGAAAACGTGATGAGGACCATACTTGGAGAAACTGACGCCAATTATACTGTCGAGGCTGTCGATAGTGAGCCAGTAACCAAGCTGATCTCGATTCTTGAAAGACTTGAAACAGGAGAGGCCAAGGTTGTTTCTGGTACTGAGGAGGCAACTCTAGAGAAAAATGAAGTGGTAGCTCCAAATGGAGAAGAAACCCCTCAGTTCACTAAGGATCATTCAGACGCAGATCTCAACCAGCAGGCAAACGAACAAGCAAACGAGGCCGAGGACGCGGACGAAAGCTTGGATGATATATCTGAAGAACCTATTCTTTTAGAGGAAGATTTGTTTATACAAGAAGTACCATTACTTGCTGCAAAGGAGTTGCCTTTCGCTGATTCAGAAACAATTGTACCTTCTAATGTCGTTGAAGTTGGTGTTGAAACACAAGAAACTGTATCGGGTGGAGAAGTTCCCACTGATCTACTTGAAGAACGCGTTGAAGTTATTGAGGTGGTGACCGAAGATGTTCAAATTGTAGTACCATCTGAGGTGATTGAAGCTGAAACGGAGGTGAACAGTCCAGAACCAAGAGTTCTTTTGCCATTAAGTGGGCAAGAAGAGGCTACAAAAATTAATGAACCTGATCAAGACTCCAACCAAGATTCTACTACAATAGAAGCCTCCAGAAAACGTAAACTTGAAGAGGAAGAGCCACCTGTTTCGAATTTGAAGAGATTCAAGGGTATTATTGGTAATTTGAACCCAGTTTCATGGTTTCGTATTACAACCACTACCAAAGTTCCATCTATTGAACGTCCTGAGTTGGAATCGGTTGCAAGTTCTAAAGAAAGCACACCTGGAATTGAAGTTACAGCGGTGAGGATTAAAGAAACTGTCACCGAGGTTGTTAAGATAAATGAAGAAAATGATAATGAGAAGGCACAGGAAGAAGATGAAAATCAAGCTGATTTAGAGGAGGAATACAAAGTTGAAGTAGATACTGAAACGGAAATACAAATTCCCAAAAGTATCATTGAGAAGCCAGAAGTACCTAGCGAAGAAATTGAAATGATCAAAACCGAGCAAACGGACGCCGATTCTAACAACGAAGAAAAAGAAGTGTCTCCTGAACCTGGTATTTTGTCCAGTCTGAAACAACATTTTGATGTAGTTTTAAATTCAGAGGTACCTGCGTCGGAATATTTGGGAGTTCCAGGAGATGAAGTACCTCAACCTGAAGAGCCACAAGATGAAATCGAAGACTATGAAAAGGAAGAACCTCAGATTGAAATTGGAGAATCACATATTGAACCTGAAAATGAGCAAACTGAATCTGAGGTTGGAAAAGTGAAAATTGAGGAGGAATTTGGAAATCAACAACCTGAGGAAGAAAGCTTCGAACCTCTAACTCAAAACCATGAATCCTTTGATGAGAACAAAATAACCATTAAACAAGAAGATGAAGACGAGTTTACCCACAATGACCCAAGCTTCATTAACAACTCAGACGATGAATCCAACTTTACTGAAAAGAAACCCCGTGTGAAAAAGCTACTTGGTTTAGAAATCGAGGAATCTCCCGAACCAACATTAAGGAGATCACGCAGACAAAGAAAGACCTCAGAAGAAACAGCACCTCATATTAAATCTGAACCTGAAAATGATGTTGTTCCATCACCCAAGAAAGAAACTAAAAAGAAGAAGCCAAGAAAGCCAAAGAAGACCAAACATCTGAGGGTCCTCAAAGACAAGACGCGATTTGAACTTGAACATCAACAAAAGCGCGATTTGTCAGGGGAATTGCCTGATTTGTCAAGCAGTTCGCCTATTCTTGATGCGCATGGATTGGAAGATGATGGAGATCACCCTGCAGCACGTACCAGGCTGAAGTCACCGTTGAAGGTGAGCATTCAAGAGTTGGCATCGGATTTGGAGGAAGAGCAGCGGACGAGAAGACCTAGGAGGCAACCCAAGAGAAAGAGAGAACATGATGAGGAGGAGGCGCCGAGGGGTAGGACGAGGAGAAGAAATTAGGAGATAAGATGAAAAAAAAAAAGATTCATTGAGAAGAAGCTAGGAATGGTTTCATTTGAGAAGAAGTTAGATGAGAAGTAATGAGTACTTCAGAGGTAATGAGTTCACTTCAGAGTAATGAGTTCACCTCAGAAGAAGTTAGAAGAGAATTATTTATTCACTTCAGAAGTTAGAAGAGAAGTAATGGTTCACTCAGAAGTTATAAGAGAGTAATGGTTTACTCAGAAATTACAAGACAAGTATTGGTTCACTCAGAAGTTATAAGAGAGTAAGGGTTCACTCAGAAGTTATAAGACAAGTAATGGTTCACTCAGAGGTTAGAAGAGAAGTAATGTTCACTCAAATGTTAGAGAAAAACGTTCATTCAAGCAAGAATAGAACAAAATGTATAATGTGTATTATAATAATTCTGCATTTGTAACTCTACACTTCAAAAATCCGGTTCAACAACAGCCAAACCTCTATCTATAACATTTATACAAGTCTATTAAGCCAAGTACGTCATCGCAGACTCAAACGCACTAAAAAACACCATATTCACGATGAAAGACCGGGTCATGGAAATTCCCAACCCTCTATAAGCCCTCCTCTCAAACTTGGGGATTCTCCTTTTCGCGATCGGAAGCGGATCCAAACCCTCGTGCTTGCGCAATATGTTCGTCACTATGTCCTTCTGTAGAAGTGACTTGGCCGTGTCCACAGGAAATATAAAGGCCCAGCAGAGCACACCCGAAAGCCCCCCCGCAAGCAAAATGGAAATCGACGACGTCTTCTCCGGGTCTCTGTTTATAGCCATGTTCATCGCATACTTCATCGACTCGTACATCAGGTAGTACACACCCAGCGATAGCGAGTCGCGCAAAATGTGGTAGCGGAACCCGGAGTAGAGGCCGGCCACGCCCTCGTACTTCACGATCCGCAGGGCTATCTGAAACGTGGAGGACGATGTCGGGGGTCTTCTGTTCTGTGCCGCTGTTGTACGCACTTGGCTGGCCGAGACCAAGGTGCGGCTTTTGTTGTCGACCAACGACTCCAACTGTGCGTACACCTTGGTGAACTCGAACGGGCAGGCAAACACAGAAACACCGCCGCCAGCCAAGATCCCCGAGGCGAAACACACGGGGATGTTCCTGAGGAACGGATGTTCCACAATTGCGGCCTGCGACCCGTATAAAACATCGTAAACTACGGGTTTCGCCTGCGTGAAGAGTGAAACACTCAACGATTTCAGAAGCGACGTCAGAATCAACGGCGCCCAGATCCCCCTGAAAAAACCGCGTATGCCGTCGTGCGCGTACGTGACCCGTATGCAATGCAGGTAGCTCTTGAAGTGCTTGTGTGTCTGCATTCGGGTCTTGACTGTGTCGAAGGGGAAGCCTATGAGGGTGGAGACGACGGACGCGCCGTACGCGTTTACCAGGCCGCGGAACGGCTGCCAGGCCTCGGGGTAGATGTGGAGGGCCCTGGTGTAGTCGATTTCCCCGGTGATAGCAGTGATACCGCGTTGTTCGGCGGGTACCTCTGTTTTCATGGTGAACGTGGTTTGGTAGATAAGGTTGGAAAAAAAGTTAGTAAATTGGTGGGCGTAAAATGTTTACAGATTTGGTGGATTTGGAGTAGATTGTTTTGGTTGTGGAGGAGGTTTTGGGATGGTTTTGGGGATGGTTTTGGGAGTGTGGAGTGGATTGTAAAGCACTGTTGGAAGGCTGTGTTGTATGAGGATTTTGAAAGGTTAATTAGAGTGTGATGGGAGGGTCAAAAGTGTCGCTGGACATTTTCTTTAGAATAGGATCAACCGGAGAGTACTGCACCGTTGAAGCAGATGATTATGAATCATTTTTCGCTTTGAAACTCACAATGTGCGCTTCTTTTTGCATTCTGTTATCATGACGTAAAATTGGCTGCGAAACTTGACGTTTTTTCTGTTTTGGGAACTTAAAGTTTATCAAGTTTTGAGTTGGATTCATTCAATTCGGGTATTATGGTGGTTATTGTGGTGGTTTTTTTAATAAGAGTAGTTTATATGGTGAATAGAGAAGGGCCACTAGTGGTGAATGTGAGTGGATAAGTTGAGTAGGGCTTCGAATTGACATATATTCAGATAAGAAGTCTTTTTAATTGAATATTTGGGAATTGAAATGTAAGTTGTGACATGGTTTGAATTGTAAGTTGTGGAAATTCGGAGTTTGAATTGTAAGTTGTGGGCATGGTTTGAATAGTAAGTTGTGAAAATTCGCGGTTTGAATTGTAAGTTGTGACTGGGCTAGAAAAATAAGTTGTGGAAATTCGGAGTTGAAATATAAGCTGTGACTGGGTTTGAAATATAAGTTGTGGAAACTCGGGGTATCTTAAGTTGTGGCTGGGTTTGAAATATTAGTTGTGGAAATTCGGAGTTTAAAGTGACATACTCAGAGTAAACATAATTTTTTTGAAAATATCAAATTCTTGGTAAGAAGGTAGTTTAAAATTTATAGATAATTATCAATTCAAATTTGGATATTTAACCACCAACTATTGAAAGTTTAGTGCCCAGTTAAATCGATTATATGGCATCATTAACAATCACCCACCATTCTATTCCACTCAAATTACTACAATAAATCCTCTTTTATATATTTACAAGCCTAATATCCTCTTCTTCTAGCATCACGCACCTGTACCATCAACTCCTTGAACCCATCAGAAAATTTTCTTCTCCACCATTCTCTCCTCTTCTGCTTGGCGTACTTTGCAGGTCTGGTGAATCTGCTCTGCACCTTCTTAAGATAGTTAATTTTATTGTTCCCCAATAAAGACTTTAGCTGAGACAAAGTGCGGCCCAAGTTCTTCAGCTGAACATCAAGCGTTCTTCCAGCAATCGGTCCCTGCATTCTCACAGTCTTGGCAATGTCGCGCGGATTAGGTGGTGGAGGCGAGCGCACGTCCGTCCTCAGGATCGCATCATTCTTGCTGAGTGAAAAACTCGTCACCTGGTCCACGTCAAAGTCAAACGTGTTGCTGGTCGCGCTTTTGTTGATTCCTTTGAGCAAGTCGTTGAAGCTGTTGGCCTCCTTTGAGTTGAGGCGGATCGTACTCCTCAAGTTCAAGCCCACAAACCCTGGGCGCACCATCAAACTCTTGAACATGATTGGAGCTTAATGAAAAAAAAAATCTGAGAACTGAAAACTGAAAACTGAAATCTTAAAATTTGAAATCTTTAAAAAAAAAGTCTCAAATGTCGCAACAAGAAGTTCAACCAAGATGAACGGCTCGGAGTTGTTTCTGTTTTCCAAGGCCCAGGCTAGTGGTTTTGGTCCGAAGAATAGGATCAACTGCGCCGTGCCGCTCCACAATAGCAACAAGATTTTATTTGGGACTGACACGGGAGTATGGGCTTCCACGTACGAGGAGCAGAGAACTGAACAAGACTCCTACACCAGGGAAAGGTCTCTCTCTGAAGCCGAGTTAGTAGTCAGTGTAGCTTACGTGAAGCAGATTGACCTTTTGGCTGGGTGTCTGAAAATTTGGGTTTTGGCTGGCAACAACTTGTTTGAGTACGAACTAGAGAAGGATTCAGTGAACCCGAAATCTGGCAAGTTGATTCGCGAGAATGTGAGATTTTTCAAGACAGGTACCTGTGATGACATTTTGCAGGTGTGCTGCGTCATGTTTTCAAACTGCCTCCACATCTTTGACCCTACAGAGCCTCGAAATGAAGTTCAGAGCACTTTCAAAAACAGACCCTACAACTTCCAGGTGATTGAATACGACTCCGAGCCTCTTTCAATTTCATTTTTGAAGACGAAGGTGGCTGTTGGGTTTCAAAATAGATTTGAGGTGGTGTCATTGCAAACTCACAAGAAACTGTTGGTGCTTAGTCCTCGAGATCCAGGGTTGAAGTTTGTAACTTTGAGGAAAGACCTCAATCCGTTGGGCATGTATCGGTTGGGGAATGACTTTTTGTTGTGCTACAAGGAGTTTTCTTTCTTTGTAAACAGAAGTGGGTATTTGACCAGAAGAGATTGGAGTTACTTTGAATGTGAAAATATAGCTATTTGTTATCCTTTTTTGTTATCTTTGGAGGCTCATACAGTTCAACTTGGTAGTTTGCAAGACATGCTGATGTTTGGATATACGGACGCTGAAAATGTGCGATTGTTGCATTCGGAGGGGAACAAATTGATGCTTATTTTCAGTAATGGTGAAGCTGACAAGATTTTTTGGATTGAGTTTTTGAAAACAAGTCATTGATAAGTTGAGAGAAGTTCACGGTCAAGCTGAACAAAGAGTGGTAGGGGAGATGTTCAATCTCCGTTAAAGAACTATAACTTAGGTTTAGAAGTTGTTAGAGTTGGTGTACCTTTTGTTGTGCTACACTTGGGTGCGATTATAGAGTACGGTAGAATGGACTAGACATGGGGACTTTCATAATTTAGGATAAACAAGCAATTCAAAAGTAGACCTAGACTTAGTACTCTCCCTTGTGTTAAGAATCTCAAGACCTAACTGTCATTTAGATTAAAAGTTTGGAGTTTATGAGCCTTGGTAATGAAAAGGTTGCAAATTTTATGATGGAGATTGTTCCAAATTGTTAGTTTTTGTACCCAACATGTTCTCTTGTCAGGTAAAGCTGCCGAGCTATAGCACATATTCATAGCGGTACTCAAGACGCACTGTTCATTGTGAAATTGATTTTGTCAAAAGTGGAGTCTCTGTCACAACATGAAAGCCATTCCAAGCACTTAACGTCATCGGTCTCGGTAGTTGTCAAGAATCTCTTTACTCTCGACTAATTGAATCGGTTGTAATCATTTATATTTCTCTAGAATGAAGAAAAGTTGCACCAAACTTGAAGTTTGTCCTTTTCACGGCCGTAGTAATTTGAGGTAATTCAAGCAGAGCGTCTGTGTTGTGTTCTGTAGTAAATTTCTTAATAATTCCCCGGAAAACATTCCAAAAGACACCAGATACCTCTGTCGAAACCGTTCTTGCAACGTCTGTCTGTAAGTGATAGTTTTTACTCATGAAATCAGCAAAGGTGAAGTATAGGGGAGCACTTAAAAGCTGGCAGTACTCCTGTGTACACGCTGTACACGCAACTAATCTCAAGATGTTCCCTCTACCGTCACCATTATACTTACGGCAACCTCCAAGTCGTCGTCTCAAACCTCAACCGTACTTACACTGTCTCATAAACTCTTTCTGAACTAGAAATGCACAAATCAGATGTGTTCTCTAGCAAGGCCACTGCAGTAGAGTCCAGCGACCAAGTTTCATCCACAGCAAACCTATCGGTATTTGCAATAATTTCCAACTGCAAGAAGATTAACCAACAATTTGAATATATAACAGAAGAAGTAAAATCGCCAACCCCCAAAAAAATGGCTGCGAAAAGCGTAACTTTTCGGAAATCTCAACTACAATTACCGTTCAAGGTGCAAAGAAGTTGAATAAACAGTTTTTACGTTTCTGCTTTGCCTTCCAAGTATACCCAATAGAGGTAGTCACCCCCTTGAAAGAATTATTTACCGAAGACAAGAAATTTTCTATTCTTCTTGAACATTGGATTACTATCTAATTCTTTCACAAGGACATCAAGACATCGGAGACGGAAATTGGTGTATTTGTGCTTGGTGGTATACAATTCTAAAACCTCTAAATTTGCGATAATGAGGCCGTAGCCACGTTCGCTTTTGTATATGCAAGGCCCCACGACAAACCGTCAGTGCCGTGGACCTAGGTGTACGTGAACTTTGATCATCCGGGAGCTTTGGAGTGCCGGGGCCTTGCAGATCCTTTGTCTGCAATGTAGCTTTCGGCCTTCTCGTGGCTCCAATAATAAGATTATTCACCAATTTGTTGAACTTACAAACTTTATTATCGATAACTTTATTGTACTAGCGGAAACCTTATTATATTTACGGAACTTTTTTTATACGCCAAGTTTGTGGAGAGTTTAGCGTTTTGTGAGTCTCGTTATTCAGTTCAAGCTGTGATGCCTTGTTTTGTGGAGTCTCTTTATTGAGTTCAAGCTGTTATGCCTCGTTTTGAGGTTTTGTGCCGATCCTATACGATGAATTGCAATATTCATGTGAGGTTAAAAAGTATTGGAGAAACCAGACGAAGAGCTCTTAACTCCTTAGACCAAACCTTCAACGTCAGCATCCAGTTGGTGCGTTAGTGAACCACGTTGGAGAAAACAAACATATACGCCTATATTTGTGTAACTATTGGACCCCAATAACTGGTAAGAGATACGATGAGAGATTGTGACCGGGCTTAAATGCTGCACAGCCAAAAGCCTAATTGATGACGCAGCTGCAGAATCTAGTTCTTGTCAAACACCTCCTTTAACGAAACTATCGTATCCATGAAGTTAAACTTTCGTGGTATTGTGGAATTGTCTGGAGTTCCGAGTTATTTTGGACGAGTGAAGGTTGAACCTACCGTGGATTTGAGTGACCCTGGCATTAAGGGTAGGCTCCTTTTTCGGTAAAAGAATGGTTTTACTAATATTTGTAATGTGGTTTATTGTTAGCACTTGGATGTTGTATTTTAGACATGGTAACTGGCCTTAACTTAGCTTTAAAAATCGTTTGTTTGTCAAGGAGTTGTGGAAATAATGGTTGACTGTGGTGTTTACCAGGGATTATGAAGACGGGGCTGTGTTTTTGAGATAGAATTATGAGACAGAATTATGAGACCGTTGAAGACCGAATGTTGTGCTGGTAGATATTGTGGCTGTTGAAAAGTCTGTGCTCTTTTAAATTAAAGCTTGTTCAATTTTGAGTTCTCGTGAGATGAGATTACCGTGAGACAAGAAATACAATCTGACAATTTCTTAGCTGAAAGTAACAATAACGTCAACTTATGCCATGAATACAAACCTCTTTGCTATCATAACACAAAACTGTAAATGTTGTTGGTTTACGTCAAAGTGACATCGTTGAGGCCTAGCCTCATCGTGTACTCTTTCCAATCAGCTGCTCAATAACCTTAAAGTGTTCATTTCGCGTTAAGTTGCTGTAGTATATGTGCAAGCAAGATCTGTGATAAGAAAGTTTGGGTATACAAGAATGTATTGTTAAAAGACTTCAGTCTTTAATAATGGCCTGTAGCTTATCGATTTCTGCCCTTGTGTTGATAAAACACTCAAAAAAGTCGATGCCAATCAAATTTGCAGCCAACAAAATTTGCAGCCAAAATAGTTTTCAATAAAAATGAACAATCAATCATTTACTATGGGTGCTTGTACTGAAAGTATACTCATTAAACCATTCATTATCAGTGTTTAGTTTACAAGTACTAGGTGTTTTTTAGTACTTCTAGGGATTTTCGTCAAGAAATAGGTTATAGTTTTATTATCCACCAAATTAACACTCTTTACTAGATCTTGCGATTATGCTGTTGGATTGTACTTACTTCTTTACTAGATCTTGCGATTATGCTGTTGGATTGTACTTACTTCTTTACTAGATCTTGCGATTATGCTGTTGGACTGTACTTACTTCTTTACTAGATCTTGCGATTATGCTGTTGGACTGTACTTACTTCTTTACTAGATCTTGCGATTATGCTGTTGGACTGTACTTCTTTACAAAATTCACTACTCTCAATTCTTGTCTCTTCAAATTCTTACTAACTCCACAGTCTCCATCTCTCTAAATCTCTAAATTCTCACGAACACGTATTCAATCCAGAAACTCTCCAAACCACTCTACCCTATCAGCCACTAATCCCCACCACCCTATCAGCCCACTCCAAACCACTCCTTCAACCTAAAACTGAATCCTACATCACCTTATATAGCACTCACGTGACCTCAATCTATAAAGTCGCAATTGGCTTAACAATGCGAACTAAACCAATAACCCCATGAGTTCAATAGTATCAACCACACTATTTGAGACAGAAAATGTGGTGCTCTATAAGATTCCTACGGGAGAAGTTTCAATTTCGCTCTGGAACCTCGAGGAAAGCAACGTTGTATGGCGTGGTCTGCTAAGATTGGTTGAACAGGAGGTGACTCGGGTGACACAACTAAGTTCGGAGTATGCTACAGGGGAGTTGGTTCCTGAAACAGATGCCAGCACAAGCGAGATGCAGCCCATGATGCCGTTCCTCGGATTGCGAGCCAAGTTGGAGTTGTACAACGAACAAACCATTCCTCCCTCAGTGGGCAGCTTGACCACCGTCACGAAGGACTCAATTTGGGCCGAAGTGTGGTATAACCCCTCCCGCACAGGATGGGCGGTGGCAAACAACGGTGAGGAAACGTTGCAGATGACAAATGAATCTGTCAGAACCTACAGGATCATTGCACAGCTCCCTGGATCGGGGTACAGTCCACTAATAGACGGAGAAGATCAAATTGCACCGGTGCAAGTGGCCTTGGGAATGCGATTGGCGGATTCGTTTTCGGCGTCCTCGTTTAGTGAGTCGATGGCTTTGTATAATAGAAGGTTTCGCAATTTCGAAGAGCAGTACGAGGAAGAGGTTTTGTTGGAGCGCAAGTTGACACAACTTCGTTTGGAGGAAAGTGAGGAGAGTGAAGAGGAGTTTGATGATTTTGTGAGTGCAAACTAGATCAGTGGTGGCTACGTTTTGTTTATGACTGGACAGTAGCGCATTATGGACACTCTGACTTATTTATTATATTTTGATAAACGTTCATTTTCATGATTGTATTTATTCGAATTGAGATTTTCAACTAGTGTGTCTAAGAAAGTGTATCTAAGATTAGGTTGTGTTCGTCTGTGTTCAGTTCAGGTGTGGTTGAGTTGGGTGCAAAATTTATTTGTTTTCTATGAATTGAAAGGTTTCACTACTCTTTACTTCTCTTTCCACTCTTGAGTTAGATTTTCCTAACATTCTTTCGAGTGTACCTTTAATCGATATCGAATTCCGATTTTTTTATCTTTTGAGTCGGACGATAGTTTACTTCAGTTGAGCATTTTTGTACTTTGAACAGTTTTAGGCTAATTTCTCAACAAAGGCAAGTGCTGTCAAATAAACTCGGAGTTGTGTGGGTTGTGTTCTAAATTCTCCATAGTCGTCTTTTGGTAAAGTAGCTTCTACTCCACGGACTGCTTTTATACCACTTCACTTGATACTTCTGGTGACTATTCCATTCCACTGAAGTGAGCGAAACCACAAAAGCGATACCTTTCTTGATAAGTAGAGCTGATTAACAGTTGAGTGGTTCTCTTTAGAGCTAATGAGGTGAATTAATGGAGTGGCTGTTGTGGATGTAGGTTAGGTGAAGCGTTGAGACTCAAAGGGAATGTAAATAGGTTGGCCGTGGTAGAACTAATGACTCTTAATCTGTTAAATTTGGTGGAACCGTAGGCTGAGGTCCTCCAAGTACACAGCTAACTGAGTACGAGATTCTGAAATGAATGGTAATGTTCTGCTCAATTATGTGCTCATATAGTGATAAAGCTTAAGATAGGACTGACCTCATCTCTTATTTGCTTTGCACACCATCCCTTACATGACACTTATTTTCAACCAGGGGTTATAGATATACTACACGTAATTTAAACCCTTTATTGGCTTCATATTCTACATTTCCCTCTGTTTTTACACACCGCTGCATCCTATTCAACATAAAACCTCATTCTAAATTTTGGCTGCAAATCGATGGAAATTCTTTCTCTTTTAAGAAACTAATTTATTTTCTTAAATCTCTATCAAACAAACTTATCAAGAAGGTTGATTAGTAACTCCTATCTAATGCATAAGTTGAAAAGAAGATTTATTTAAATTGTAAATGTAACTAATAAACTGCTCTCAAAATCATCACCTGGTTACATCTCCAAAATTAACATCTCCAAATATCACAACTAAACAATACCACCTATAATCTCAAATCTATATTACGAACTAAAATATGCTATGGTACAATCTAATCAGTAAACTTGTACGATCCCGAGGCCATAGTAATCGATCCACCTCTGTATGCACCCCTCTTCATTTTATTCTTGTTTTTGGTGAAATCCTTACCTCTCACCTGGGTCAACTTTTCGTTGGCCATTTCTCCCCAGGTACCTGCGGCTCCCTTGTACGTGTTATCTTGCAAAACACCATCCTCAAAACTGATCTTTGTTCTGTCAATTCTGGAAAAGTGCTTTCTCTGTCCCTCTCTCAATTCCGGCTCTTCACCTGCTGGAATGAGGTTTTGACGTGAGGGATGGACACTGCTGGAGGGTTCAGGAGATGTTGAAGCATCAGTTGATTCTATTGAAGCAGTTTGCGAAGAGCCTTCATTTGTTTTTTGTTTTTTGGAAGGTTTGGGGTCGCTAGTCGAATTTTTACGCTTGTTAGATTTGGTTTTTGAGTCTGAGTCGTCATCGGAGTCGTCGTCAGAGCTGGAGTCACTAGAGTCGCTAGAATCGCTAGAGTCACTTGAATCGCTAGAATCACTAGAGTCACTAGAATCACTAGAATCACTAGAATCACTAGAATCACTAGAATCACTAGAATCACTAGAATCACTAGAATCACTAGAATCACTAGAATCACTAGAATCACTAGAATCACTAGAATCATTCTTTGAATTCTTTTCCGTTTTCTTCTCATCCTCACCCTCAGAATCAGAAGAGTCATCAGAAGAATCCGAGTCAGAAGACCTCGAATCAACCTTTTTCACATTCTCAGTCTCCTCTTTGGTTTCCTCTTCGTCGTCCGAATCGCTATCGGAATCACTAGAGTCACTGGAGTCACTATCAGAATCACTCGAGTTACTTGAATCACTATCAGAATCACTCGAGTCAGAATCACCATCAGAATCACTCGAGTCAGAATCACTCGAGTCACTGTCATTATCCTTCGATTTGGGTTCTTCCTTCACAGGAATAAATTCCTCTAACTTCCCTTCAACCTCCACTACCTCAACTCCGCTCTTTGAAAGCTCTTTTTTCAATGCAGCTGCAGTCTTGGACAACAGCCCGTCTCTACTTAAAAAGTCGTGGACATATGATAAAACTGTCTCTCTGCTGGCAACCATGTTTAATGATGTTAATTCGAGATGAGCTGAAAATTTTGTATGAATATATTTGAATTCACGTGAGAGATGAGTTGAGATGAACTAATCAATTTGGGACTGGATGGCTGTTCGTGAGGTTGGGCAAAGAATAGTGTGCTATCAGTGTAGTTTTGGTGTGGGTTTGGTAGAGAAAGTAGGATCAATCGTTAAGAGTGGAGCTGTTTGGCTGTCACATAGCATATTCACCAAATTTACTTGCGCTATACAAATCATAATTTTAAATATGTTTTAGTAGGTTTGTTGATGGTAGAGAGAGGAGATCCAATTATGCGTAAAGTTTGGAACTAAGATCTTCAATCCACTTTTTTAATAAGACCAAGGAAAACAAATGATTATCCGAATATTGGTTTAACACAAAAGTTTGGCTGCAAAAAATCCTGCACACTTTTTGCTGTGATTTACATGAACTTTTGACTTCAAGATTTTGAAGTCGCCTAATTAATATTGAAAATTTAAAGGTGGTGACTGTTTACCAGCTACTTCCTCCTCCGCAACCTCCTCCTCCCCCTCCTCCACTGCTTCCCCCACAAGCACTGCCTCCACCGCAAGCACTACTGCTGCCTCCTCCTCCACAAGCGCTACCACCAGAGTGGTCATGGTGATGGGGGTGCGTGTAAGTACCATAGCTGAATTCAGAGTCCTCAGTGCCAACACCAGATGCGTCATCATTTGAGGTTGTGTTAGATCGGTTGATGCCTCTCACCTTTAAAAGGTACTTTCTCTTATCAGACATGTATTGTTCGTATGGAGTTTTGACTCCATATAAATTATCATACCGAATCTCTGGCTGGTGACGCCCAGTAGGCTTTCCAACGGACGCACACCAGTATGACAAAGTGCATTCAATGTCAGTCAAAGGTCTCATTGGAAACAATACATAGTTTTTGTAGCTATCCTTATCATAATCAACACTCCAAGGAACATTTAGTGGTACTATCCCTTCATATTTAAACCTTTTGAGAAGGCTTTGAAGGTAATGTGTGAGATATCTTTCTTGAGGTAGCTCTATGGAGTTGTGGGTGCTAATGTGAGATACGCTTTCTTCTTTCTCTTCCAGTTTATACTCTTCTGTGATTGTGCTTGCGTCATTGAAGTCATCCTCCTTGGACTTGTCTCTGCCAATATTAGTGCAATACCAACACAAGCATTTGGTGTAGTTTTCACCATACCTTTTTTTATACATTTTGCAAGTGTCCTCAAAATAGTTTGAAAGGTTTACCGAGGTAATTTTATCATCGTGGTCTATAACACCAGTGTTGGAAAAGGAAAGGCAATACCGAACATAGTAGTAGTTTGACAACTGGTGTGTGTGCCAAATTAAGTCAATGTCAAGGGTTGGCACATGCACGGTTTGCGACGAGTCAATCAAGTGCAAAAAATTGTTATACCGACTGCTTGACTTTCTGATTAGCTCCAATGTCTGAGGACTCACCAGGTTTAAAAAAACCAAGATTTTGTCAATGAACCTCTGTTGGCGCATAACGCAGCCGACTAAGTCCTCAGTGACCTCTACGACTGTCCCGCTTTGCTCCAGAATAGTCAAGGATAACAAGTTCATCTGGAAATAACAAGCCATCATGCTTTTCTCCTGGGTATCTCTCTTATATGGCGCATGTACACCATCGATGTTGTCAAGATAATCAATTATTTTCGCCAATGGGTCCGAATTAGAGAACATCCTTTTTATCTTTGAACTTAGAAGGGATTTCCTTACAAATCTTTCTGAAGAAAATAAAAAGCACCTCTGATGATTTATGTTGGACGAGTTGTAGCGTATGGTGTTGGGCAATGGTTTCCGTTTCTTTAAATCCGCGTACAATTGACGTTTCCTTAAGTTGTCATGGTTTTTGACAGCTACTTGTCTGCAATAGCATTTGGTTCGCAGGGTAACACTAAAGCGGTAGTCTGCAAACCCCGTATTTCCAGTTCTCGTAAGAGAAGTGTAACAAGCAACTCTCGAACATATTGGACAAAAAACGGTAAGCGGAATATCAATGGAATCCGTATCTCTTTTGACAAAATAATCGTCCTTAAGATCAGGGTGCCCTTTAACAAGCAGATTATAATTTTCAACAAGCTCTCCACTTGGATTATATAAAAAATCAGTAAAAGGTATGGAATCATTTACCATATCCATTGGAAATGGGAGCGAAGCAAACTCTGCGAAATTATTGCGCAAAAAGTTATCGTAGAAAACCTTTGGGTTGAGACAAAAAGAGTGCCAAACGAGCAACACTTCCAAAGGAGGAGCAACTGATTTCACCAATTCTGCCATTCGTCTGTTTTCCAGCGGATCCAGGTCAAAATACTTAGTAAACAAATGTGTTTCATCAACATCAAAATCTCTCTTCACTTTGATCTGGATTTTCGTTCTAAGTGCCGTAACAAAGATAAGAAACTTTCTCACAGCATACGAAACATAAACCTGCCAATGTTTCTCCTTATTCGAAGCCTTACTCGTAATCTTCTGTCTGAGCAATTGGAAAGCTTTCAACAATTTGATATGTGCAAGCACCTCATCTTCAGTTGGGAGATGATATTTTGACAGATTGGCAAAGTATTTTGCAGAAGCAAACTCCTCTGGTTTGTTTACAGTTCCTTCCAGCATTTTTCGATGAGCGGAATCATCTGGACTGGGGAAATCAGTTGCTTTTATAGTTTTCCTAACTTCTTTGGTGTGACCAAATTATACGGCTGACTATTACATTTTTGTGCATTCCAGTGAAGTGTTACATAGCCTTCTGAATCTGCTAGCGAATTACACTCTGATAAAGCAATTGAGTAGTGCAATGTTATGAACGCTGAATTGTGGAGTGCCCTGTTTCTTTTCAAAAGTTTACCAATTGTCAAGGTGTACCTTCTGTGGAATACGAGGTTTGAACTAAGAATGCCTTATCGAACTTCGCATTTATTGGACTCGAAATGTCTTTGGTCCAATCAATGTATTTGGTCACTTAAGTTCATGGTGGTGAGTTCAGCGCACAATCCAGGATAACTGGAACCGGCAGAGCAAGTCCTCAATAGTTGCACAACGACACATCTCTCGATAGCCACTGGAGGTCATTGCAATTGAAGAAGGTTATTGTCCCTAATGAATCTCATATTCATAACCAAACTGTTCCAGGAACGTTCCAAAGAGGAAGACCAAACATTGTACTTTAAAGTTTGCGAGTTGTTGAGACCTAACTTTGGCGAGTTTAGGCATCACCTTTGCCACCAAAATACGAAGGGAAAATTACTTAAAATTCTGGTCTGAAAATCGACTTGAAGTCAGTACTACCAATCGCTTTTGTTAGTACGCGCAGTTCTTCTGTCTTTCTGTATTCGTTTTATTTATTTCCAATCAACTCTTAAGCATCCTTTGTTCCAAAAATTAAGGAAAATTGTCTAACCAACTGTCACTTTATAAAAGAGAAAGAGTAACTTTAAGACGGTTTGATTGATGGAGAGTACTTCCTTGGTGTGTACGGCAGTAGATGATCCATCGGCTCACCAGAAACTCGTGCTGAAGGTCCCATAAGATATTTGGTGCAATTCTAATTGATACTCACAGAAGCAGGTCAATTTATTCTAAATCCAAATTATGTAGTTGAAGAAACACTATTTCGTAAGCTGCATGTTCAATCATGGTGGATCACTCAACGCTTTTTATGGCTAGTTGGACAGTCAGATTACCAACTCTGCTGTACACAAACCTTGGACACTCCACAACTTCCATTACCCGCTCACGATTCTCAATTCAACAAATGATGTAAACGTTTGTATGAAACTGGTGAAACTCACAAACAACAATTAGGTTGTATAGTGTAGTGGTTATCACTTTCGGTTTTGATCCGAACAACCCCGGTTCGAATCCGGGTACGACCTCTTTTTTTGAGTGTAAGGTTCTTGAGTACCTTTAAGCTTGACATAGAAAAACCAACAACCCTTTTTTATTCCAATTACCTCTCCTTTGAGCTTTTTATAATATAGTAATCACGGATTCTCTCAAAATTTAACTTCCATCCCCGACGTAAAACTTTTCGACTGAAACCTAACACTTTATTCACATACTTTGAAGGTCGAGGAAACTTGTGAACTTGACCAACCAACTACTTCTCATTCAAATGTATCTCTTATATTTTATCATTATAACTATCCTGTTCTCATCAAAATCTAAATACCCATTTCTCAACCCTCCCTCCAAATTACAACTTGGATGGTAAAACATAACCCTTGAGCTCACCAAAACGGCCAGCAAGCAAAAGCTCATATTGACTCTCCAAAATAGCCTTTCTATCCCCCTTCAACGACAACTCAGGTGCAGTCTTATTGTCTTCCACAACCAGCAGTGCACGCACGGCCAAATGATCAGCTATCGCTTTCACAATTAGGTCCGGCTGCTCAGCATTGATCAAATGCTCACCCTCCAAGTCAAGGGCTGTGATAAGATGCTCGGGCACCTCCGAACGGAAGTACGGAATCGCTTCCGCAGGGTTCCAGTTAGCCTGCCTGCCGGCAATGTGCAAAACAGGTACCAGAATAGCCTTGAGAGAAATCATAGTTAATGGGATCGAAATGCCCGCACCAACATAACATGTCATCTGGTTGTATTTATCACACTTGGTGTTCCAGGTGACTTCTCCGTCCGAGTTCTTTCCCTTGATCAACTCGTCCTCCATAAAATCCTTCATCACTTCCGGGTGGAAGTTCTTGAAGAAGTGGAACTGCTTCCAGTAGGTGTCGTACTCCTCTTCCGAGTCAAACGAGTCCATGAGCAAGCCTCCTATCTTGGAAACACGGGACAAGAACTTTTGCAGCGACGTTATATCGCCGTAGAAGACCGGCTCAACCGCAATAACCGAGTCAAACAAGCTGGGCTCGTAGATGCTGGCCATTAACATGCTGAAACCACCGTACGAGTGCCCCACGCCCACATTTTTGGTGGTGAAGCTGGGAACAAAGTCGCCCACGGTGTCCTGTTCGTGGTGGATGAGCAAGTTCAAGTCGCGCGAGTTGTCGTCCCACTTATTTAGCCATCCTATTTTGCCCTGGTTCAAAACAGCAGAGTCTCCATGTGCAGCAGCATCAAAGCAGATAACAGCGTCCAAAAACCAGTCCGAACCACTCAATTCGTACAACTTCTTCACGTGGTAGTGCCAAATGGCTTTGTTCATTCCTGTTCCGTGCGCAAAGATCAAGTTGTACTTGATGGTTCCTGCTGGTGCTTTCTTGGTGTTCTTGTACTTGTTGTATACTATCTTCAAAATGTCGCCTTCTATGATGGTGACACCTGGACTTCTGGGTGCGTACCCATTGACCGTCTTTTTTTCTACTAAAAAGCTCATTTTTGACTTTGGTTTTGGTTTGGTTGTTCCGATTCCTAACTTTTATATTACTCCGCAATTTGCAACAACTTTTTTTATGGTGCCGAGGAAATCGAATTGGTGTTTGATTTTCACAAGAAGATGGGCGTGGTTAGTAATCAATGGGAAGTAAGGTTTGGTTCGGAAGTAGAGGGTTGGGTTTGAGATTTAAGGACCGACTAGCCGATGCCGAGGATTGGAGGTTGGAGAGGAGTATGATTTAGGTGTTTGGTGGGTAGTATAATTCTCGGTGAGGAAGTATTTGGTAATGAGGGTGATAATTTATTTTGGTGATGAAACTGATTTTCGCTTAGAGTGTACGGATTTATGAACATATTCTGGAGTTTCAAAGAGAAGTTTTAAGATTTGCAACCATTTTTTGTGTGCGATCAGAGAAATAAAGGATCGTGTGATGTATGTAGGATCAGTTGGTGTTGATGTGTATTGGAAGAGGAGTATGAAGTGGTTGTGGAGGTTTAGCTACACTTGTACAACAATTTTAAATGAACAAACAAATACAATGACACTCTCATACCTTAAGATCAGAAGACATTGACCTGCCAAACTCTTAAATTCTCAATTTAAATTCTAGTGAAAACATATAGGAATAAATATGGTTTGACACTCAAAAGTACGAATATACCATGATCTTGAGTCCCTCAAACACTCAATCATGCTCAACTATCTTCTTATACAAGATAGATGAACCTACATATAAACTTGATATGGTAGCGCCACCCCACATAAATTTTCACCATCTGAAAAATTCGAAATCTTTTTGATTACTTCTTCTTTGTAGGCGTCTATCCAAAGATGACTCGTGGGATCCAGATATTACGGACAGTGCAACAGGTGCGCGTTTGGCGCATGCAGTGTCTCATGCAAAACAAAGGCGTCGGGTTCGTGCCCACCATGGGCGCCCTCCACGCCGGCCACTGCGCATTGGTGGCCGAGTCTCTCAAGAACAACGACTACACCATAGTGTCGATTTTCGTCAACCCGTCGCAGTTTGCGCCGCACGAGGACTTGGACGCGTACCCGCGCACCGTAGAAACGGACCTCCAGTTGTTGGAACGCACCTTTTCCGGCGGCGTAGACGCCGTCTTCATCCCGAAGGTGTCGGAAATGTACCCAGCGGGCATCTCCTTAGACGTTTCCAAGCAAAAGGGCGCGTTTGTGACGGTGCTAGGGTGCTCGGAGCAGTTGGAGGGGGTCACCAGGCCTCAGTTCTTCCGTGGGGTGGCCACCGTCGTCACCAAGCTACTCAACATCGTGACCCCGACAAACTTGTACGTGGGCCAGAAGGACGCACAGCAGTGCGTCGTGCTCAAAAACTTGGTCCGTGACTTGATTATAGATACCACCGTCAATGTAGTTCCTACTCTCAGAGAAGCAAACGGGTTGGCCATGTCGCTGAGAAATGCGTACTTGTCGGCTGAGACTAGAGAGGAGGCACTGCTTTTATATAAGGCACTTACAAAGGGATCGGAGGTGTATACTGAGGGCCGTGGATCAAAGGTTTCTTCGGGGAAAATTTTGGATGCCGTGACTGAGATTCTCAAGCAAAATGAAAAGTTTGAGATTGAGTATGTTGCGGTGAGCCATCCGGCTAGTTTAGATGATTTGGAGTGGGTTGAGCCTGGAACGGGTGCTATTCTTTCGACTGCCGTGAAGGTTCCTAGAGAAGAGGGAGGAGTTGCCCGGTTGATTGATAATGTGATCCTTAATTAATTATTTATTGCAAGAAAGGTTGTATTGGTTATGATATTAGTTGGCTGCAAAACTTTAGGTTTGGAGTTTTTGGTATATAGAATTTTAGTTAGTGATACTGAGTAATGTGTATTGGTTTTATGATGTAAAATAGATGTCTTGTAATTATGAGGGATTTTGAAACTTAGGTGTTACGTATTTTAAGGAGAATAGCAGTTTGAATGTTGAGCGGATTTTACTGGTATTAGCTGAAATTTTATAACCTCGGACTTTTTTGGCTGCAAATTGATTCTTATTGTAAGACTTTTACCCAGCATTCATTAACATTCAGATTTAAAAATTTATGTCTAATGTACAATATCATAGTACCTACTTCTACCGTTTTCATTCTCTCAACTCAATCCCACTCCTACTTCACTCCTACTTCACTTCTCTCCCACCTCCTCTCTTTCACTCTTTTCTCTAGAAAAAACCTCTTTTCAAAACTTCAATTCTATAAAACCAATAAAACCTACTCACTCTTCTTCTCCTTCACCTTCTCCTTCTTCTGCGCCTTCCCCAAAACCTTCTTCCTCTGCTTAATCATATACGTGTAAAGCATGTAGAAACCAGGTGCATACGTAAGTATAATAAACTTCAACAACCATGAATACCACACTCCCACCAGCTTGCTTGCCTCGTCCAACGACAAATAAATCATTGCAATCTCAGATGAAACACCAGTGGGGTACAAAACATAGAAAGTGGTGTAACGCAACCACGTCAACCACTTTGGAACCTCCTCTGGGCCCTTCAAGTTGGAAGCGTAGTACCAGTACCTGATAATCTCCGTTACAGACCAGCTCAAACACAATGTGATGTAGCACCAGTGGTAGTTGGCTGGAGAGTTGGGCAACGCTTGCATAATCCCTAGCACAATCAACAATCTCGAGAAAACCTGGGTGGTGGTGGTGAAAATGGGTGACTTGACGAACCCTTTGGCGGAATTGAAGATTTCAACCACTGCTAAGCACTGGATGAAGGTGGTGATTTTGCCTGTTGCTCTGAATAGGTAAGGTTGACCTACGGTGCTGCTGAGGGCAACAGTGTTGAAGAGAATGATTCCCCATAATACTGTTGAAACAGTGTTGTACGAAATCAAGTACCTCTTGACTTGTTCTGAGGTGGAGGCCATCTCTAGTGAATTAAATGTTGGGATTTTTTTTTATTTGGTGGAGAATTGAGATTTAACGATTATGGGGTATTTGGTGAATAAATTTTGGTGCGATCGACCTGAGAATTAACATTGAGTTTTGGATTTTGAATAGACAATTGCAGAAGTTTCTTCCAAGTACGTATTCTATGTGTGAGTTTTGTATTTTGGGTTGCAACTATACGTTTTTTGATTGTCTAGCCATTCTTGTGTTTTGCTACTAGTTATCGTTCTTTTACCAGGTAAAGCACACCATGGTTTTCATTGATCAATGGTTATCCCTATTAAAATCGATCTAAGATCACTAATTGTACATTCTAATTAAACATTAGCCTAAAGGCTAATGTCTTCTGGTTTCTAAACTTTCCACAGTTCATCACATTATCCTACAACCCCTTTCTCCTCTTCAGTGGCTGCAACTTCTGATTCACCACTACTCTCCTCTCACGCGAATTCTTCTTCCTCTCCATGTAAACCTTCGAATCACCCTCAAGAACCCTCTCAAAATCCTCCTTACTGATATGCTCAAACGGAACCTCAACCTTTCTCATCATATCGTAAAAGATATACCCATACTCTAAAAGCCAAAGAGGATCAACAGTAGTAACAAAGTTCATGTACTCCCTCGTAGTGAACATCAATTCTTGGTATATGACATAATTAGTGCTAAGATTGCTCCCATTGAGCACACTGGTTGGGTGCAAAAACATGGTCAAGTAGCCGTGTCTCAAGCTGTGGAACTCTGGCGTCCCATACACGTTGATTTTGGTGAGCTTTGCAGCCTGCTGGTAGAAGGCAGCAGCAAGACACTTGCGGAAGTTATCGTCACTAGTTGATCTCACAACGGGCAATCGCATGCTTTCCATGATAACCAAGATCTGCTGTTTGATGTCGCGCGCCCGCATGAGCGACTTCAACTGGAGAAAGTTCCGCGAGCACCACAGGCCTATTCTCCCGCCTCCTAGTTTCCTCATGTTGATCTCCCACTGGTTGAACACGTTGACCAACGTCAAGTGGTCCAGCTCGTTCACCAAGAACTTTTCTCGCGCCATGTCTGCTTCCGTCGCACGTTCCTTGGGTCTGTGGTACACACTCGGCACTGAGAGCATCGCAACCATTGTGACCATGTCTTCAGAACACCGAAATTCTGGGCGACACGAGAGCAAGATTGCCTTTGCTAAAGTGGGCTCCATGGGGAACCGAGTCATTTGCAGCCCCAACTCCGTGAGCTGGCCCAAGTTGTCGAGTGCACCAATCAGCCATAAATCATATAAGGAGCAGTTGAGTAGGTCTGCTGGAGGTGCATCTAAAAACGCAAATTCGTTTATATCATCCACCTTGAGCGATTTGAGGAGCAAAACAACGTTGGCTAGGTTGGTACGCTGGATTTCAGGAATGGGTTGCGCGTACATCAGATCAGGAGAAGTTGCGTTTTCTGTGTAGAGTCTGTAGGCCCTTCCCTCGCTAGTTCTACCTGCTCTACCACTTCTTTGGTCTGCGTTGGCTTTAGATATAGGAACCACTTGAAGCGCGTCCATTCCCAATTTTGGACTGTACACTTTGACCTTCACGAGGCCGGTGTCTATGACATGTTTGACACCGTCCACAGTCAAGGATGTTTCTGCGATGTTGGTGGCCACCACCACTTTCCTACGCTTGGACGACTTTTGGAAGATACGCTTCTGCAACTCCGCAGGTAACGACGAGTAAATCGGAAAGATATCAAGTGGAGGTGGGTTGTCTATCATTGACAACTTTTCCTTCAATATCTCGCAGGTGACTTCAATATCCTCTTGTCCCGTCATGAACACCAAGATATCACCCTCTGTGGTCGAACTCAAATGCAATTCGGAGATCAACTTCGCAGCAGCCTCAACATAGTCTCTACAGCCATCTTTTGAGTAGAGAACATCCACGGGAAAGGTTCTGCCCTCGATTTTGGAGTCGGGTGCTCCTCCAAAGAAATCCAGGAACCGCTTCGAGTTCAAAGTAGCACTGGTAATCACCAACTTCAAGTCTTTTCTCCTCGTAAGAAGCTGCTTGAACAACCCCAACAAAACATCTGTGTTTAAAGAACGCTCGTGTGCCTCGTCCATGATTATACAAGAATACTTGCTCAAGTGAGGATCCGTGAGGATTTCTCGAAGTAGAATACCGTCGGTCATGTACTTGATAATCGTTTTGGAGGAGGTCTTATCCTCGAATCTGACTGCATATCCAACCTCGTCGCCAAGTTTACAGCCCACCTCCTCGCTAACTCTCTTGGCCACCGACATGGCAGCAACACGACGTGGCTGCGTGCACCCAATCATCATTCCACCGCTGCAAAAGCCTTCCTCGCACAAGAACTGCGTTAGCTGTGTGGTTTTACCCGACCCTGTCTCACCCACCACCACAGTGACCTGGTTCTCGCGGATCCGCTGCACTAGCTGGTCCCGCACGGCAAACGCAGGAAGACTCTTTCGCTGTTCTAAGATACTGGGTCGATCTACTGGTAGTTCCTTCACGATTTCCTCCTCCTCTTCCTCGATCTCCTCCACCTGGCCGACCCTCTCGCGGGCTCTTTTCATTCGTTCGTTCAGGGCCTTCCTCTCCTTGACCACAAGACTCCCCTCTTTGGCCCGCAGTGCTAGTTCCGACTGCGGGTCCTTGATCGGGTTGACCGTAGGCCCTATGCTCCCTGCTTCAAACAGTAGTTGCAAGTGTTGCCTGGCGTTCTCGAGAAACGGAGGAACAAATACGTGGCTGGTGATCTGGATCTGTCTGGTGGGAACATTCTCGTGGTCGAAATCGGTGTATTCGCCAGTTACGCTGTCGAAAGTACCGCCAGTGCCAATGGTCTGCTTGCTGGCAATCGGTTTGCTCACTGGAGCCAGCTCCTCATCTTCCCAATCGTTTCGCACTACAGGATCGTCAATTCGCGTTTCCAAATTATCGACCTCATTCACCACAGAATCTTTTTTCGCCCTCTTCTCCAACTCAACTGGTTGTTTAATGCGAAGTGCATCTTCTCTCTTGATCTTTTTGAAGGTAATCTTCGTTGGTGCTTTGGGCACCTTGGCAGGTGCTGCCTCTTCTTCGTCCAGAAACGAAATAGAAACAGTTTGTTTCTTCTTGGTGCTCTTCAAGTTGAGTTGTTTTGCGATTATTTCGATGTTGTCGCTGATATCCGTGTAGATATCTTTGGCGTCCTCATCGTTCTTGAGTCCGAGGACTTGTAGGTACTGTGAAAAGTCGTTGTAGTTGTTATTTTCTCTGTAGCGGGTGACCAAAGTACGGGTCAAGTTGTTGTTGATGGGTTTGTTGAGGTATTCGCTGAGTTTGTCTGTGATCTTAGCGACGAGAGACATCTAAGACATTGATGGTTTTGATTAGATTTATGTAACTTTTTTTTGCAGTTAAAAATGATTGATCGACCTATTTAACTAACCTTTATAACTAACACAACTAAAAAAGATTGAAGTTCACAGTTGGTGAATGATTGATTTTTGGATAGAAGAGTTGGGTATTTAGATACATGAGTTGCGTATTTAAGAAGCATCATTACAGATTGGAATGATAATAAGAAGAGACTATTTCTACAACAAAGTAGGTTTATGTCATTATATTCACATTAGAAGTACGTCTACTTGTATGTTTGCTCACTCAATATGTTGACTCACTCTATATGTTGACTAACTCTATATATTTACAATTGGTGATGAGTTCTTCACATCTTCAACCTTAGGGTTGAAGATGTTAAAAACGACATTCTCATCAAAAAGTCGCAACATCTACCATGTTGAAGATCCGACTGTTGGATAAACGATGCGCCCAGTACTTCAAACACCATGTTCTCGCAACCATCCGGCTCAGTCCCGTGCCGACGTCACCCAAAGAAGTCTCCTACTTGTACGCAAACTTTAAAACCTTGGGCAACATCGAGTCCTTCACCTTGAACAAAGACAAGTCTGGTGTGGCCGTCTACGAACAAGTGCTACGAGTGCTCTACAACCCGTCTGAAAAATCGCTCGTCAAGTCTGTTTTTCTAGAAGACAACGATGTTCCGGACTCGATGGAGACTGAAGCTGAGCTATACCGCAAACAGCTGGCACTAATAGCCAGTCTTAGCGAGTTGATTGCCCTACCCAGGTACTCATTCATAGAGAACGACAACGAATTTCTTCTGGGACGGACTGAGATTCAATTCAAGCACCATTTGCCTTTTGACTTGTTGAAGTATGATAAGTTGTATGGAATTAACTCTGCCACTGCTGAGTTTCCGTTTTTCAGTATCTCTCCGAAGAATAAGCACTTTGATGAGGAAATGAATGAAAATTTGCGGAAGAGAGCCAAGTTCAACTTTCAGAAGTTCCATAAGTTTGGGTATATTGGTATCAAGACAGGATTGGATGCTGTTGGGCTTGGGAAGGTGCTTAAGAATGCGAAGGTTATGGAATACAAGGAGTTGATTAAGTTGTGAGTGAGAATTTAGAGTTTGGATGTGATAGAAGGGGTTACCAAAACGGACTGGAATGTTGGTTGAGAGATTTAGGTTCATATGTGGATTAACCGTTTGACAATTATAATGAGACTAAGGTTCTAAAGAGGTAAATGTATGAATTTGGATGAAATATTACAAAAACAGTGAATTTCTATTACCTGGAAATTCAGCCTAGTGATAGTGGAGCATATTAATCGTTTTCATTTTTATAACATGCGTTTCAATCATCACAGTACTGAGAAAATTACCAAGATATAAATTATCAGTCATTCTCAAGGGAGCAGCAACACTTAAGGTCTTCATTTAAATATTCCCCACCTCTCATACCATTATTACAATGATACGAAAATCATCAACTAAAAGATACCCAATCTTACCAAATCACATTTAGCTCCAAAATTTACCCATTTGTGCTTTTGATCCTACATTCCAGTACTCCACATTAACAAATTCACAACGTATATACACTTAATCTCCTCAATTTACCAACTCAAAACTTCACTAATTATCAACTTTTTAATTAAATCAATCTAATCCTTAATACATTAATACAACAATCATGCTAACTCAGTCTATTCATTAATTCTACTACTTGGAATTCACAACCTGTAAATCCTTCTCCATAATCTCATTCAAATAATTTAAACCAATCTGCTGCTTCAACAATACCTTGGACAACTTTTCCACAATCTCTTCCGAACTTTCTTGCTGCTGATGCAGTTTGTCCAGTTTGTCCTCCTTCTTCACCTCCTTCACGTCCGGCTGCTCTAAAATCCCATTAATGGAAGCATCAAACTGGTGACTCAAATCATCAGCCCTCTCCTTCAAAATGGCCAACCTCGCAAAAACATCATTCAACTTGCCCACGGGGTTGTTGGGGTCATTCAACTTCGCATTCAACAACTCAAACTGCTTGGAAATTTCCTCCTCCTCGGGCAAAAGTGGGTACCCCTTCAACTTGAGAATCGCCAACACGGTAGCCAATCTGAGTAGTCTTCTAGATAATTGTGTATGCTTTGCCTTTGCTCTCAAAATCCTCGTTGTGTTGTCCAAGTCATGTTTTGAAGATAAACTGTCCACCTTGGAGTTGACGTCGTTGAGCAACACACGCGACTTGGCCACGTAGTCCAACTGCGTTTCGATTCTCTGGGCAACCTCGGTGAACGAGGTCACCTTGATGGGGTAGTGGAGCGCCAGCGGTCTCTTGTCCATGGCCGAGTCCCAGTCCTCCGGGGCCTCGTTCGCCGGTCTCTGCTGGTTGAGCAACACATTGATGTCCTGCTCGTTGAACTTGTTGTACAAGTGCGTTTTAAAAACACACTTGGGCGAGTTGGGGTCCCACTGCTCTTTGATTTTCGCGAGCTGGTCGTTAATAGCAGGAGTGTATGTACTGATATTCGGCTGCGATACTACGCTGGGCTGCGCAAAGTTGTTGCTGACCACCGGTTTCTGCGTGCTGGACGACCAGTTGAACGAGGGTTGGTTGTTGTTGGCAGAAAACGTATTTTGTTGGCTCCCAAAAGTGTTGGTGTTGGCGCTGTTATTGCTGGAAGATGCTCCAAAAAGACCAGAAGTTTGTCCTTGTGTACTTCCTGTGTTTCCAAATAGCCCCCCAGTGTTGGTGTTGGTATTGGAACCAAATAATCCTCCATTGTTGGAGGTGGCATTATTGGTGGTATTCGAGCTTCCAAATAATCCTCCACTATTAGTGTTGTTATTAGTGTTGGAGTTGGCTCCAAATAACCCTCCAGTGTTTGTATTGGTGGAATTCCCAAATAATCCGCCGCTGTTGGTGTTGGAATTTCCAAATAATCCTCCAGTATTTGTATTAGAGCTAGCAGTAGTTGAGTTTGCGCCAAACAAACCTCCGGTATTAGTGTTTGTCGAGGATTTAAACAACCCTCCCGTGTTCCCTGCAGCGGTATTTCCAGCATTGTTGCCAAATACCGAGTTGTTGGAGGTGTTTCCAAACAAGCCAGAGCCGGTGGCCGTGGTGGGGGCTGCTGGTTTCGCGCCAAACAATCCTCCGCTTGCTGTAGTGTTGCTGCCGGTCGCATTTCCAGTACCAGAACCGCCAAATAAACCACCCAGAGTGTTGTTGGCCGCTCCAAATCCAGTGCTGGTGCCGCTGTTCGCGCCAAAAGTGCCCGTGTTGGCGCCGCTACTAGCACCAAAAGTGCCAGTGTTTGCCGTGTTCGAGTTGGACTGGCCAAACAACCCCGTTCCCTGCTTCTGCTGTGTGCTATTGCCAAACAATCCGCCGCCAGAGGTGTTTGTTGTGTTTGGCTGGTTCTGTCCGCCAAAGCTGAACCCGCTGCCGCCTGAGCCAAATCCAGACGATTGTGCTGGTTTTGCCCCAAAGAGGTTCGAGCCTTGCTGTGTGGCGCTTCCGTTGGTGTTTCCAGAGCCAAAGAGGCCTCCTCCGGTGTTGGAGGATGATGAGAACATTGGAGTGATGAAAATTTATTTGTTTGATTTTGGTTTTGGTTTTTGATTTGAAAAAATGTGAAGTGGGAGGATAAGAGTGAAGAGAATCGAAGAGCAGTAAAGGGAGGAAAAAGAAGTATGTGAGAAAGGGAAGAATAGATTATTACTAAGGAGAAGTAGGGGATGTAGTAGAGAAGTAGAAAGGAGAATAAGGAAAGTCGAAGGAGATGGAAATGGAAGAGTGAGGAAAGTCGAAGAGTGATGCATTTGGAAGAGTGACTAAATAGAGTAAATTAAGGGAATTTGTAATAGAGTGGTGAGATTGGTTAAAGATTAGTGTTTACGGTGGAAATCTCTGTTATTTGTACGTGCAATTGAGAAGAAGAGAAATTCTCGAGGTTTCTTTAGTTCAGTTGGATCTGTTTTTGGAGATGATGAAGGTCAGTTCTCACAATTGGTAGACTATTCATTTAAATTCTAATATTGCTGAACTGAATTTTCGATACGCTCACTCTTTGAACCAACTTTTACACTCAATCAAAAACTGTGTAATTCTCATGAATCCTGTGTTCTCATGAATCGAGTTTTACTGATTTTTGAACATTTGTATATATCTTATAGTTGTCTGCATTATCCAAACATCAGATTCATTAGTTTAAGTGCTCCTCTAACCACACTGAACATTGGTGATCCTGCAAGTGTGTTTAGACTAAAATGAAGTGAAATTCTTAGTTAACATTTAAAAATAGAGAGATTTCCACTTAGAAGACGCAGCCTTTGGGTTGTAAGCCTTCCTGCCACTCTCTCTCAAGAAAACTGACAACTAAATGTGTACCCAACACCCACGAGTCCAAGGCTTTCTTTCAGCTGCAAATATATCACCAAAGCATCCTCTATTTAGAATCATAACGAATCTCCATCCCAAACTTTTTCTGGCTGCAAATTTTCGTTTTCATCTTGATCGTATCAAAATGATAACCTTTCTGGTGCAGAAGAACCAAACAATTTACGTCTTTCTACGTGACATATACATCTGGAATTCCAAGTGGTGCAATGGAACCCTCCTTCTTGTATAAAGGTTGAGCATGTTTATGTCAGGTCACTGGCTTGCACAATTCGCTTGCTCTAACTCTTCTTCAATTGATAAAACTCACTACTGCAAGAAAATGTGAAAGTAAATCTAGTTAATCTCCTTCCCTCACCACCATGTTTACAACTACATAACTCCTTTTTATATGGTCCACGCCTCCACCTTCCCTGCACTCAACGCCTTGCATTCCAATGATCAGTCAACGTTATTGTCATTCTAAATGCCTACCATCTTTTTGAGTCCAAAGTCTAATGCATCTAAATTTAAGGTTGCAACGACACCCCAAAGCTAAGTTCTCTAAGGATCTCTGGAATTTGAGATTGCGCAAACTTCTGGCAAGAAACTCGTAGAGGGCGATACAATAACCATGGTTCCAATCCAATCCTAATGGTTATATCAATTTCGTTCCTAAATCACTAACTTATCTCTAAATTTTCTCGAAAAACAATGTTCAAATTCCATTATTGTCAAAGAATCATATCCATTTCAGCCACCATCAACCTGTGGCTCCCCTCATATCTCCAAATTAGGATTCGTCAACCGCCCTAAGATCTTCTTTCCTTCGTCTCCGTACAGCCATTGCTCAGGCTTCTCGAACCAATGACGCTTCTATTTTTGTCAATTGATCAGTTTGTTTGTCTTACAAGATCTGCTCAGCTATCTAACAAGATCAGTTTTACTTGTGCCTTTCGCCTAAGAATGGCCTACCAGTACTAGGAAACAGATGCTGCTAAAGCTTGCAACACTCCAGTCATCTAAGCAGCCTCAACCATATCACTAGTGCCGTTTCTTTCATCAATTTGCAGCCAAAAAAAACTGGTACTATGAGAACTTTGCCCATCCAACCCTACATGTTCTCCTTTGCCGCTTAAGATCAGTTGCATTCATTTGCATATACGCTATTATTGCTCTTCTTGAGAAGTATAAAGGACCCTCTACAAGTTCAATTTGTTCAGTGTTCTCCAGACGATGGTCCTCTCTGATTTTGTTAGACATAGCTTTTTTGGCAGGTGTGTTTATATTGCCTCCAAGCACAAGTACTTTGGCTACAAGGAGGAGCTGCCTGATTACATTATACCTGAAAAGTATTTGGCAAATGAGTACTCGGTTAAGGAGAAAGGCAGTGATAGTATTACAAATGATGCCGGTGTGATTGAAATTTTCACCAGTGATGGTCCATTGAACGAGATATCAGAAGCTGGAACTGAAAGTGAGATTTTTAGTAAAGATGAAAAAGAGACACCTGTGGTCAAGGAATCAGACGAAAGCTCAGATGATAAAGCCTCTTCTTCTTCTACTTTGGACAAAGGTGACAAGATATTGGTGACGTGGGACGGTGACGATGATCCTGAAAACCCATACAATTGGCCTCTCAGCCACAAGCTCTTCACGATTTCGCAAATAGCCATCTTGACTGCATCTGTGTACATGGGCTCGGCCATCTACACTCCCGGCTTGGACGAAATCAAGAGGGATTTCGGTGTGTCCGACGTTGTTGGATCTTTACCTCTTTCTTTGTTCGTTATTGCGTATGGCGTGGGCCCCATGGTCTGGTCACCATTCAGTGAGCACTACGCAATTGGTCGCACTAACATCTACATTTTCACACTCTTCATCTTCTTCATTCTTCAGATTCCCACTGCCTTGTCCAAGCATTTCACAGGACTATGTGTGTTGAGATTTTTGGCTGGTTTCTTTGCATCTCCATGCCTTGCCACGGGTGGTGCCAGTATTGGGGATGTTTTACGGGCACCATACCAGCCCGTGGGTATTGCTACATGGGCTGTTGCAGCTGTGTGTGGTCCGACCTTGGGTCCTTTGATTGTTGGTGAGTTCAATTTATGGCTATTAAACATAATACTAACTGTTTCAGGGTGCAGCATTGACTGTTGCTGGTGGCTGGAAGTGGACCTTCTGGTTCTTGGCCATTTCCAGTGGAGCAAGTCTTTTGAGTTTGACCTTCTTCTTGCCCGAAACTTACGGGAGAACTCTCTTGATGAGAAAGGCCCAACGTTTAAGGGCCCTTACTGGCAATTCAAACATCACTACTCAAGACGAAATTAACTATGCAAATAAGTCGATTCATGGCATTGCAATCGAGACTTTGTGGAGACCAATTGAAGTTTCAATTCTTGAGCCTGTGGTTTTGCTCATTCATATTTACATTGCTCTAGTTTATTCTATTTTATATCTTTGGTTCGAGGCTTTCCCGATTGTTTATGTTGGAACCTACAATTTCACCTTAGTTGAGATGGGACTTGCGTATGTTGGTAATGTTGTTGGCATAATAGTTGCTGCCGGCATTTATATCTGGCACATCAAGAGAATCTACACTGATAAGTTGTTGTCTGGGCAAACGGTGGACCCTGAGATATTCATTCCAACGGCAATAATTGGAAGCATTTTGATGCCAATTGGAGTCTTTATCTTTGGGTTCACTGCAACGAAATCCGTCCCCTGGATTGTGCCTATCATTGGTGCTGGTTTGTTTGCGTCCGGTGCTTTCACCATCTTCCAATCCTTGTTCAACTACTTGGGTAAGTCTTTTGTCAGATACTTGGCGTCTGTTTTTGCTGGAAATACCCTCTTCAGGTCGGTTATAGCTGGTGTGTTTCCTTTATTTGGGAAGATTATGTTTAACAACTTGTCTACCAAGAAGTTTCCAGTTGCTTGGGGGTCTGCTATATTGGGTTTTTTTTGTTTGGCTGCCATTTCGATTCCAGTTATGTTTCATTTGAATGGTCCACGTTTGAGGGCTAGATCGAAGTATGCTGGGATGGGTTAAGGTGGATTTAAGTTTAGTTTTCATGGCTTGTGTAGGATTTTGCACCCAAATTCAAATAAAAATTGTTGCCTTGATGAAAATGAAGAGAGATGGCTGAAAGGACACTTTCTTGGTATACCTCATAATTCTTAATCCGTCGGAGTGATCTAAGAAGGATATTTTGAAAGGGGTTTTGTAGTTCGTCATGGTCGCCATTATTTCAGTTCATGTTGAAAATGAAATATTTCTTCAGAACTGTTGTGAAAATTTCAAGATATGAAAAATTCGCACCCATTTTTCAATCAGTTCAAAACATTTCCGTCTACTTGGGATTTCTTTAAAGTAACAAAAGTCGTTTCCAATTCATTTACAAGTCTACAACTAGCATTAGAGTCTCAATTAGAGCTTTTTTAAAACTGTATAAAGAATATTCGTTTATTGAAGGCAATTCAGATCAACACCCAAATCACTGAGCTCTGTTGTCATTATCAATTCAAAGTTTGATATTCTAGTGCTTCTGTCTTCTGTGCACACAACTTTATACTCAATTTCAGAGTTTTTTTTTCATCTTCCTTCTTACTTCTCTTCTTTTTCACCTTTCACACTTCCTCACGAATGCTCAAAGTTGCACTGAATCCTACATCATACCAATGCTCTCCTCTATTACCACTCATATATACCTCTCTATTGTTTCGACTTCAAAAATTCAGCAGTTTTAGCCTTATCATTCGAGGTACCCTGGTAAATTGGACTCTCGTTCAAGAAAATCTGCTGCTCAACCCCAGGAATCTTCTTCTCCAACTTCAAGTTGTCGAAAATACACTTTCTGAAGACACTCTCGGAGCTTCTGCAATGACCCAATCTGTGGTTTTCCTGTTCCAAGCACTCGTAGTGCAACTTGAACTCATCAAAGCAGTATTTATTTATATCTTTCAACACGGAAATGGCGCATCTTGTCACTCTCCTTCCCTCCTTCAAACATTCCAAGGTACCTCCGTTGTTCTGGTCCTTGCACAACATGAAGTCATCGTTGTATGGTTTACACTTTTCTCCAATATAGTAAGATGCTGATAAAAGTGGGGCAGAAGTAGCACCTACTTCGTCCACTTGAGGAATATCCTTGGGCAATGGGTTCTTGTCGACATTCTCCCACTCGAATCTCCCGATGAATAAATCTCCCAAGACCATTGTGATTTGTTGGTGCTCAAGGTTTTTTTTTGAAATTTAATTTGGCGAGGTTTTGGTTGGTGCTGAGAGGTACGCAGGGAATGTCTTGGGTAGAGTAAAACTTATACTGCATTCCTCTTGGGTGATTAAACCTGGTTCAATAAAGGGAGTGAGTGAAATTTGTATATTGTAGAGGTTTAGTAGTATTGGTATTGGCAGATATTTTGCTTGGGTCTTCTTCAAGCTCTTCTGAGGTGCCTTTGAAAAGAATAATTTACCAGTGTACAGTTTTTGTGTGCACAATTTTGACAGAATTTCCACTATCTTTGATAATTGTTAGAATTATCATAAAGCATCTCTCACTAAATACTTTGCAGAACAAGATTTATTATCAGGTAGTTCTTGTATTTTGGTGGTCTTCACTTGTACATCACTCAACATTCTCTACTACATTTCATACATTAGTATCTTCACTTTTTGTTGAAAAACTTGAAGATGCTAAAATTTTGCAACCAAAGAATCTTGAATAAATGCAAGTGGTGCTTCTTTACGTAGTTGTCTCATCTTGTACTACTTGGGAAACTCAGTAACTTAGATTCAAGGTGGTTAAATATGCGCTCTTGTTTAGGTTCACGTCTCAGTGTGTTGTACACAACTAAAAGGTTTCTTGGAGGATATTGTTTTCAGAGAATTTACCTACTTGGCTAAATTTGGCACACCTACAATTTCTATTACTTGATTCTTGTTTTTCAGCTTGAGCTTAAGCATTTGAGTTTCTATTTAGGTGGTTCCAGCACCTTTATTTGTTGTTCGTGATCTCTGAACCTCATTCAAAATCGAGATTTTCCAGTTTCAGTGACCACCAGTTAGTTCAATATTTTGATTACTATCTCTCACTTACTAGATATTCAATTTCCAGGTGATAAAATGTGAAGTCGGGTGCTGAAATCATGCCAACCCACTCACTTCCTACGCTCCTTTAATCTTTCACTCGCTCGCTTCAACCCCCCCACTACCCCATCATTCCCAGTAACCTTACACACATTAACCAACAACAAAAATACTTCACTCTGCTCCTTGTCCTTCCAATCAATCCCCCTCACCAACCCATCCAAATACGCCTTAAACTCATACCTCAACGACGAAACCTTATCCGTGAGAAACTTACTACTGAAAACACTGCTGAACTCGCATCCCAGCAAGTACCTGAACAAGTTCGAGATCGATAAGTAGAGCCCAGCTAACGTCTCCAACTTCCTCTTTGTGTTGGTTTCATCAAGGAGCAATGCGTTTTCGAAACTGGTCACCTGGTCGTTCAACACTAGGTTGATTTTGGCCAAAGTCTTGAGGTATTGCAACTTCAGTCGCGTTTGGATGGCCGAGTCCACCAACTCGTGTGACGCGCTCAATTTGTTGTTGTGTCCAACGAGCTCAAGCCTGAACTGCGCAAGGTCCGACGATAGCTCCTCGATGAGCACCAACCCATCGTTGATGGACTTGCCCAAGCGTATGAAATCGTCAAAATCGTTGTTGACCAAGTCTAACAACGTTTGATTTAGCAGTTTCAGGAGTTCTGTGAGTTCTGAAATGAGTTCATCGAGTTGTGTGAAGCGATGCGTCTTAAAGAGGAATTCATCGATATGGGTCTGATCAAACTCGCGGAAGTTGGTTCGATTGATGGATGTTGGGTATGGAAACTCTTCTTCTATGAAGTCGTCCATCGTGTTCATATTTGCTTGAATTATGTAAGATTTTTTTGTATGAGAATTTTGGTAGATGTGTGGAATGATTTTGTTGGTTTGTTTCGTAGATTGATGAAAGTGTGATTTATTTCATTTGGTTTGTTTGATTAAATGTTGGTACGACTTTTGGATTTTTGTCTTTCTTTTTGAAGTTGTGTTTCTTTAAAACGAATTTAGGTTGGAGGGAAAGATATGAAGGAGAGAGATTCTTGAGAGATTCTTGAGAGAGTAAGGAGGAGATGAGATAGTAAAGTGAGTAATGAGATAGTAATGAGATAATAATGTAGTAGAACCTTTTTGAGCAAATAGTTTTGACATAGAGTACGCACTATGTATGAAAACATTGCGAAGATTAGAGTAGGGAAGTAGAGGTTTAGTAGGGTACAAGATTTGAGTATGAGACTAGGGTTCACAATGAGATCGTGCCTAGATACTTCATATCGAATTATTATAATCTACAATCAAGTTTTCAAAATCAAACAGCATTCAAACTAAAACTGAAGAAAATCCAAAATTTGGCTGCAAATCTGAAAAATTTTGGGAAAATTTGAACTTCCTTGAAGAATAAGCTTTCTATTCTTGCTCTGCTCTCGCCTATTTTATGGTGATCATGTTTTGGGGTGGTGAAAGCCAAGAAGCATATTCGGAGTGGATGCGTAGCAGTTGGTGATGATTTAGGTGAATAGAACCGGTGTTAGGGGTGAGGGCGTACAGATTTAGCCTTCTGGTACCTACAACTAGGAATTGTCACAATTTGATTCTGATACATGAAGAGGTGACATGAATTCTGGCACATAAACCAGGCTAAAGAACACTTTAGTTCGTCACCGTGATGTGAACACTTTAGTATGCGAATTGGACACTTTAGTGCACAAACTGGGCACTATGGTGCGTTTATGAGTCTAACGTACCTCAAGGCAAAAATTACACTCAGGGTAATGTGAAGTCAATAGTACGTAACGGTGATTTGTACTCTCTTGCACGCAACGGTCCTATGAACTCTAAACTATGTCACGGCGATCCCCTCACGGTAATTTTCAGTCGACGGAACTTTGTAGTTTGTATTCTTCAGCACGTCACGGTTGCCTAGTAAAACTAGTCACTTTCAGATTTCGAGGTGCTTGGTATTTTGAGGTGTAGCAGTAGTGGTATTAAGAGGGCTCGTCACAGTAACTTCAACTCTCCAATACGTATTATGAACTCTTTCCCTAAGTAAGAACTTTCACAGTACCAGGGTATGTCACGGTAATAAGAACACGGTAATAAAGCCTGTTTGTGGTAATAAACACCAAACTCAAACACTTTTGGTTAGCCACGGTAAAAACATTTCAACTTAAACACTGTTGCATGGAATTCCCTAACTTTGTACTCAATGTACCTCACCTTTCACAATCCAAGTTTATTCTAAAACCCTCGTTTTCCCTCAGGCTTAACTCGTAAACTTTGTTTAATTCGTATAAGAGATTCCTAACAAAGGCAAATCCTTGGTTCCACAAACCTCCACCCAAGACCCAAAACTTTTGCAATCTTTCATCTCTTTGTCAAGAGCGCACATACCTCTTTCCAAACCTCTTAAATCCAAACTTAACCAATACCGAAACTAAATTCTTGGCCTTGCCCGAGCAACAACCTGTCAACCCAAGACTATATCCGTTCCGGCAGAGCCACAACCTAAATCTTCATCCAACATAAACTCATTGGCGAGGTCTGGAGGCATGTCAACCTCCAATCACCGTAACAGGTGCATATTCAAAGCTTGCTACAATCACGATGCAAAAAAGTGCATGAATTCGCAGCCAAAAAATTGCTGCAAATTCTCGGGATAAGAGAATGGAAATGTACGGATGTTTGTGAGAGTGCAGTACAGCGATGAATTGATTGTCACGGAGGTTAAACAGCTATCTGGATCGTCCGAAGACAGAATATGATATCCATAGTAACACAAATACCAGAACAAATGGGCTTCGATGTTCACAAACCGTCGGACGCTGCTGATAGTGCAAACGGTGAACAATCCACGAGGTATGCAAGAATGTTCATGAGTTATGCAAGTCTATTGATAAGGCATGCAAGACTATTGATGAAGTGTGCGACGGGGCCCACAAAGTGTGGATACTCTCCAGGCAACATCATCCACACAGCATATCTCCACACGAGATCACCCGAACAGCATATCCCCCAAAGAGCAAATATCATCACCCGAACGACATATCGCTCATCACCCGAACAACAGATCGCTCAAGAATATCATCACCCAAACAGCATAATCTCAAGAGCATTATCATCACCCACACAGCATATATCCCAAATGGCAAATAACATCACCTAAACAACATCACCTAAACAAGATATCGCCCGAACAGCAAACCCATCCACAAAACATCCACGGCTACCCACAAAAGCGGGATTGGCTTACACAAATGGTACCCATTGCACTCAAACCTAAGATTGCACATTCCGTCATTCCAGTCACAAATCACAAGACTCACAACCTCGGTTACTTTTGCATTGCCCATCTCAACATCACCTTGACGATAAAATATAACGGAGGGAGTTTTGCACTCTCCAGCCATTGCGTGCAAATTACGGTTGGAGCGATGGGATTCCCAAACCGGCAAAAACATGTGAAATGGGTACAAGATCAAATCGCTAAAAGTTGGGACTCCTATCCCAGTGTCCAGTCGGCTAAAACGATTTCGTTTGCATACACGTAGGGAATGCCTGGCCCTGGAGTGTTTTGTTTTGGGCTTCTTTTCCCTGTTTCAAACTTCCTTTATGGTAGAGGTGATTATGATACCGAGCAAATATTTATGCTGTTGAAGAAGGCTAGATGAAATTTTTATGCTATTGAAGAATGTAGATGAAATAGATCGCGGGAGGAGCTACCAGGTGAAGTGCCAGAAGAACATACATCTTTTTACTCGAAAACATGGATAAACTTTTCTTCTCTTCTCCACTGTAGACATATATTGTTTCTCTTGCTAACAATACCTGGTTGACTGCTGAAACACGTCATGCACCCAAAGATCCGACTCTTAACCAGCGAATTGATGTTGCTTTTGTGGGTTTAAGATTCGCCGAGTGCAAGATACAGAGTATTGATACCATCTACCCGATTATTGTGTTCTGATAACAGAACAAGTTACAAGAATATTGATGAAATCAATTGTACCATCTACCCGATTATTGTAATCTGATAACAGAACAAGTTCCAAGAGATTAGATTGTCGTATTTCAGATATGAAGCGTATACTCAAGTGACTCGCTCAACAAAAGTTACAAAGTGGGAATGGTGATCAAGGATCCAATCCTAACAGTAAGTGACACCAACGTATACTACGATCTTTAGTGACACATACCTGCTTGCTTTATCTGTTACTGCAGTCACTAACGAACTTCGACCTTTTTGTACCTGGTGACCCTACCATTTTTGGTGAAGTCATCGATACTATTTCTATTTGGTGATATCATTAAAGAGAAGTCATCACCACGATTTCATTAAAGTCATCACCATTTCTATTTGGTGAATTCATTAAAGTCATCACCATTTCTATTTGGTGAATTCATAAGTCATCACCATTTCTATTTGGTGAATTCATAAGTCATCACCATTTCTATTTGGTGAATTCATTAAAGTCATCACCATTTCTTATTTAGTGAAATCATCACCTTTCTTATTTAATGAAACCATCTAGTAAATCACCACTTACCTCGCTAGTACTAAACTTAACGAAGGTCTCAAGGCGACCCTCACCCTCATGCACCAGCGTTGACCTAGCACCAACCATTGTCCCTACTCCTGCAGCTTTGATGTGAAAAACATGGCTCAAACCTACCAAACAATGCCTCCTCCCAACTCCATGTGTCGACACGACACAGATCTGCCCTGCTGCAGATACAGATACTCGCAAGATGGTTTATCCTCATTTGCATAAATTGCCACTTGTGTGCCCTGGCATAGCCGGGCTGCAGCGGTGTCTGTGGATCTTGTACTTTGTTGGATTTGGGGTTGACGTTGGCTGGGGTGACGTTGGGGGCTTAAATATTGGGGTTTGAGTGCTTTCGGGCCTGATGGGGGGCTCAGAAGGGCTGTACAAGCACTTCCGAGCGTTGGCACACATGTGAAATGGGCCGTCTGTTTACTTTGCCTTCCTCGTGCGCGGTTTGTGCACTGGCTGGCGGATTCTCGTGCGCGGTTTGTGAGTTGGCTGGCGAAGTACTCCATTTCCTCTCAATTTCACCTCTTGTTTCGGCTACTCCAGCTCACCCATTTATCCAGCTCACCCGTTTCACCCGTTTCACCCACAGGCCGCCTCCGGTCCCAGAACTCCACCGAAACGGCCTCCACCTCCAGAAACCCAGCCAAAATACTCCCTCCCAAAAGTCAACCAAAACACCACCACCTCTCAACCGTTCAGCGCCCCCAAAAAACCCAAACTGCAACGCAAAAACCCAAAGCCTACAAAACCTCCACCGCAACGCTGAAAGCTTAACTTTGTCTCATCACCGTCCTCATCGTCCTGCTCGTCTAGACAATCTTCCGGACGCACAAAACTCTATTGTGACTGTGCACTAGACGAACCTGAACCCTACTTTGTTCTCAAATGCTCAATCTCACCTGCGTGCCTGGGGCACCATAATGGATTCTTGTTTAGTTGTATTTTTCTTCTTTGAGTCCACTGCTGACAATCGGACAATAAACAATGTGATTGTTATCTACGATATAGGTAGATGTATCTGGAATGCGATATTCCAGGAGGAGCGAGATCTGTGCCAAGAGGAGGTGACGTTTATTGTCGGGAGCTGCGGTGAAATGTTGGACATTTGTGATGTTTGTATTGTCGGAGGTGATAAGTTGAGGAAGAAAATAGTTTTGAGTATAAGTAGAGTGTGCTAAGAATGATGAGGTATACAAAATATGGAGAAATATCGAGTGTGCTTGAGGGTATGCTACAGAGGATGAGTATGCTGGCACGAAAATAATCCAGTGGTCATGAACACAGCATAAGAGTGAGAATGTACTTTTGTGCACGCACAAGAATAGCATATGATCGAAACTGCAAACTCTTGGGCCCAAACTTAAACTCTTAATACCATTAGTATTTCGTGTCTTCTATTTTGGCACCTCCGCGCACAGAACCAGCAGAATATCACAATACCTTCATCCATTATCTCAATGTATTGTTGAGAGATTCGACTATCGCAAAAAATACAGAACAATAAAATACATGACAGGGATTGTTGAGAGATTTGAGCAATGGTGACATAAAATGAGAATGCAGAGGCTGAATACCAGGAATGCTGGGTTTGCATAATTTGGTAGAGGAGTTTGGAGTCAGGGGTTTGGACGTGCAAGATGCATTGGATGAGGTATACACGTTTTTGAGAAGCCATTTCAACAATAAGATTGAATAAGACGTCGCAAAACCTTTGAAGACCCAGATTGAAGACACGCAAAACCTTTGAAGACCTAGATTGAAGACACGCAAAACCTTTGAAGACCTAGATTGAAGACGCGCAAAACCTTTTAAGACCCAGGCTGAAGACACGCAAAACCATAAGAAACCATATTGAATAAGACATCCCAAAACCATAAAAGATAAGATTGAAAAGTATCCTACAAACAATAAAAGACAAGATAGAAAACACATCGCAAAACAATTAAAGAAACCAGACATCCAAATCAGAACCGAAGACAAACCAAAAAGCCAAAAAGACATCCAAATCAGAAAATCAACAATGCTGACACCAGCAGACTAAAAACTCTAATGAGGCCGTAACCTCGGGAGACCACGCCTCATCGCTCAAGCCATATTCTCCACCATTTTCCTCTAACCCGTAGGAGCGTGCGCCGGATTTATCTAAGAGAGTTTTTTTTAGTTTGTTTGTTGTGGCCTGCAGGTGGCTGAAATCCCGATTATGATGCCCGTGTTGTGCAGATGCAATAAGGATAATGTTTTGGCAGGAATTCACGAGAGCGCAACAGCCACAAGAGGAAACGATGGATGGATTGGTATATGCTGGGAGTGCTCTAGGAAACAGAAATGGAGTTTGTCCGAGTGATTTTGGTAACTTTGGTTCAAATTTCAGATTACAGTGGTATATGTACTTGAATGAAACGTACTAGTATTTTACATCTAGTCTTTACATATATCTACTGTATCTTTAAAAGCGTTCTCATAACGGTTAAGTTTTGTGAGAACATTTGGCCAAACTCATAACTTTACTCATAACTATGGGCTTATCTGTACCATCAATGTTGCTGGCGTTGTAGCAAATACAATTAACAAAAGAAAGAGCATTGGAGGAGGCCATTAAGAGACGAAATGCGGATTGTTGGAGCTCTTTGGCTATTTTAAGAATTATAACCAACCTCTGATGATAATTGAAATTAAATTTTCGTTCCATTTTTTGGCCATATTCAAACCTTATGGTTACGCTTCAAGCCATAGCTTCCCTAACCGTTTTTCTGGATCCGAGCAATTTTCTATTATCAAACAAGCTGAATATCGGCAGCAGCGCTCATTCTCCTGTTTACCTCTCCTCGCAGTGCACGTTTAGGCTTTGCCTTGCAGTCCAGGCCCGCTATGCAAGGAGCAGCCGCATTTCATGCCGGGCAATGCCCACCCAACCGTCTCCTTGTTCGCACCAATCTCTGTCAACATCTTGCTTCTGGGCTAAACAAAGTGCCCCCTGCATCAAAAGAAAGGACTAAAGTGAGCTTGGAAAGTTTATTCTGGCTAGACTTGTTTTGATAATAAGATGTTTGGATTGTTCATGCGAGGGTTGTTCCGAGTGTGAGTGAGAGAATGGGAGTGAATGGAATTGAATTAGACCGGGGGTTGAATAATGCCGAATAAAGGGTAATGGGATGTAAAGAAGAAGAGATCAGAATAAGAATATAAGAATAAAATCAAAATTTAATACTAATGAAGAACAAGATAATTAAACAACAAGCTAATTAAAGAACAAAATGGAAAGTTCCGAACAAAACAATTCTATTAGATAACATTAAAAAGAAGATGGAAACAACAACATGGAAACTTGAAAACAACAACCAATATAAGATTGAGACCACCAACACAAGTAGATTGTTATTAATACAACAAGATGAAAACTACAATAATGAAAACAAAAACATAAGCCATGCTAAAGCCTCAACACACCCAGGTGAAGCCCCAACACCTAAAACGTTTTCACCGCAGGGTAACCCTACCAAGCAAACCAGTACCAAGCAAAAGCGAGTCGCAAATGTTTGAACACAGAAGGAAAGTGATGTTTTTGGCTTTTTAGACTGCACGTGTTTTTTGCAGCCAGTGGGTAGACCTGGCCAATGGGTGGTTGAGCGTGGGAAACGCGACAGGGAGTGAGAAGAGCGTGAGAAGGAGCGTGAGAAGCAAACGCAATGGCCAGACAGGTGTGCTGGAGGTTAGAGTTGGGAAAATTCCATTTTTGCCATGGTGCGTGAGGCTGTCAGGCAAGTAAAAAATACAAGCACGGAAATAACCGCACACGAAGAGCGAAATGAGGGAATACAGATTGCGTGACAGAAGCGTGAGGACTGGAGGTGGTGGATACTGGAAGACAGGTAACGTAGGAGTGTGTTTGGAGCGTATTTGCTAGTTACACAAAAAGCCCATTGAATACTGTTTGAGTTCTTTGGATGCGGTGGGGGTAATTGAGGATTAACGATAATGGATGAAAGTGAGCTTAACGGGGAGATTTCTCTTATACTAAGAAGTGTGTTAATTTCTCATCAGTTATCGCAAATGGGTTATAAGTGGGCAAAAGAGTCTGACAAAAAGCCAAAACAATCTATGACAGTCAAGCAATCAAACAGATTAATGAACAGCCAAAACAACTTCATAGACAGTCAAATACTACCTAATAAACAACCTATTTACCTGTAAACAACCTATATACCTGTAAACAACATATATCCCTGTAAACAACCTATATACCTATAAACATCGAAAACATCCAATTCAACCTCTAACCTATCCTATGAACCATATACCTACAATCCTATGAACCATATACCTACAATCCAATGAACCATATACCTACAATCCTATGAACCATAAACCTACAATCCAATGAACCATATACCTACAATCCAATGAACCATAAACCTACAATCCAATGAACCATAAACCTACAATCCAATGAACCATAAACCTACAATCCAATGAACCATAAACCTACAATCCTATGAACCATAAACCTACAATCCAATGAACCATAAACCTACAATCCTATGAACCATAAACCTACAATCCAATGAACCATAAACCTACAATCCAATGAACCATAAACCTACAATCCTATGAACCATAAACCTACAATCCAATGAACCATAAACCTACAATCCTATGAACCATAAACCTACAATCCAATGAACCATAAACCTACAAATCTATAAACCATAAAAACTTAATCAAGACCCACCACCACCACTCGCACCGTTGCTCCGCGTTGTTGAAACACCTGCGATCAACCACCATCGTCTAACGAAAAAATTGTCCCAACTCGGCAGGACAACATGGGTTGTATTGGGAAGGATTTCGATTGATTGGGAGAATTGCAGAGACGTGAGCGTTGTTGGAGGCGATGTGCAAGCTATTCATATTCAGACTGAAAGAGAAAACAGAACAGAAACAGCCAAAACCACAACCATCTCTAAAACTTTACCAAAAATCCACCAACCACAACAGCAAAGATTCACCAAAATCAAAGATTCACCAAAACAAAAGATTCACCAACCCACCAATCCACCAAAACAAAAGATTCACCAAAATCAAAGATTCACCAACCACCAAAACAAAAATTCGCCAACCCACCAATCCACCAAAACAAAAGATTCACCAAAATCAAAGATTCACCAACCACCAAAACAAAAATTCGCCAACCCACCAATCCACCAAAACAAAAGATTCACCAACCACCAAAACAAAAATCCACCAACCACCGCCAACCCACCAATCCACCAAAACAAAAATCCACCAAAACTCCACCACCACATCAGGGGAATGTAGGTACCATCGCCTCACTCTTAATCTTTCCACATTTTGCGTCAAATAGTCGCTCAGCGCCCTGTGTGCAGTGCTAATAAATCACAGGATTTCAGCAGGAACAGGGCCGACGAACGGCTGCAGGATCCGGATGAGAGAGGGAGGCCCATTATTATTGAGGGTATTTGTTAACAGACTTAGGCTTGAGAGTGAAGACATAAGAGTAAGACGTAAGAGTGGACGTAAGAGTGGACTTCAGAGTAGACTTCAGAGTAGACTCCAGAGTAGACTTCAGGGTAGACTTCAGACTGTCGCACTTATAAGAGTAGATCAGACGTAGTCTGCGTCAGACTCCGTCAGACTACTCCCTCCCATTTCCTTTCTCTCTTTTTTTTTTTGTTTTCTTTTCCCCATGCATGACCACAAAACCCACCCCGATCCAAAAAAATACCGATATTTTCCTCCACCATTTTTACATCGCTTTTTTGGGACGAAAATATCCCGACGCTTAAAAATACAATTTGTATAACCAAAAGCTTTTGGATATAAAGAAGCCAATCCCATGGATTTTTTGGGCACCAACCATGTCCGCTGCTGTCTACTACACACACAACATGCCCGAAGACGTCCACAAGAACACGTTACCGCTGTTGGCGCAGATCATGCCGATGGGGCAGGAGATGCTGCTGCTGCACGGGTCGCCGTCGATGGGCGTGGCCAGCTTGGGGATGGGGTTTGATGGGATGGTTGTGAATGGGCAGAATCCCAGCACTTCAATGCACCAGAACCATCAAAATAGTCAAAATAGCCAAAATCACCAAAACCACCAAAACAACCAAAACAACCAGAACAACCAGAAGCTCTACCAAAACCTGATAATGAATGCGCAGATGCAGAACCAGCAGGTTCAACAGATTATGCAATTGCACCAGTCGCCAGAGGTTTTTTCTGCGGCGGGGTCCGCGACACTGACCGCGAACACGACGCCGGTGTCGCTGTTTAGCGGGGGCTACCACAGTGCGTACACGACGGTGGTGCCGGTGCAGCACGGGAGTGTGCTGGGGCCGAGCACCAGCGGTGGCCTCGCTAGCGTTTCTGGCGGCAGTGGCCTCGGTAACGGCATGTCCGGTGGTATGGGGGGGATGTCTAGTGGCAACGGAATGGGGATGGCGAGCGCAAACGGAATGAACATCTCCAGCGGGCTCCCCAGTGGCATCGCCGGGCCAAACATGGCCGGCGGGAACATACAGTCCATGGACAAGTGCATCTGCAAGAGCAGCGCGAACCGGATTCCGCGTCCGCGCAACGCGTTCATACTCTTCCGCCAGAAGTACCACCAGCTGGTGCTCGACGAGGGCAACGTGATCCGCACGAACCCGGAGGTGTCGCGAGAGTTGGGCCGCCGGTGGCGCGCGTTGCTGCCGGACGAAAAGGACCACTGGAACAACCTCGCGGAGGACGAGAAGAAAAACCACGCGAAAAAGTACCCGGGCTACCGCTACACGCCGCGCCGCAACGGCAAGCTGAAGAACTGCAACGCGTGCCGCCAGAAGGCCTTGAGGCAGCAGCAGGTGCAGTTGCACAACCAGCAGATGATCCAGATGCAGCAGGAGCAGTACCAGCAGTACTTGCAGATGCAGCAGCAGAAGGGGTTCGGGTACCAGCAGGCGCCGCCGGTGGCGGGCCCGCTGGTGGTGGGGCCGCTGGTGGTGGGCGCCAGCGGAGGCGCTGGCGCGCCGCCGGCCCAGCAGGTGCCGGTGCAGTTTTTCGGCGACGTCAGCGAGAAGTTGCTGCCGCTCCTGGGCGTGCCCGGGTACCAGCCTGCGGGATCGGGCCAGGACTTTGGGGGGCAGTTTGGGTACGGCGAGATGATGGAGCATCAGAGGTTCAACCTGTTGCCGAACCTGAGCTATGGTTTTGAGTTTAATTCGTAGGGTTTGGTGTGTAGATTAGGAGTTAATAAGAGTATATGTAATATGATAATAGGTGAGGAATAGTAATTGATATGATATTGGTAAATTTGTATGCTAATGTGATAAAAGTGAGGAAGGGTATTATGATGAAAGTGTTGATTTTGGTATATAGGGTGATCTCATAATAGTACAGTATACAGTAAAATAATGGTTTTGGGGGTAATATGGTTTTAAATAAAAGTATGGAGAGTAGAATGGTGGTATAGAATTTGATAGTATGGAGAGTAGAATGGTGGTATAGAATTTGATAGTATGGAGAGTAGAATGGTGGTATAGAATTTGATAGTATGGAGAGTAGAATGGTGGTATAGAATTTGATAGTATGGAGAGTAGAATGGTGGTATAGAATTTGATAGTATGGAGAGTAGAATGGTGGTATAGAATTTGATAGTATGGAGAGTAGAATGGTGGTATAGAATTTGATAGTATGGAGAGTAAAATGCCGGAAGTAATGAATTGGTGGTATAGAATTTGATAGTATGGAGAGTAGAATGGTGGTATAGAATTTGATAGTATGGAGAGTAAAATGCCGGAAGTAATGAATTGGTGGTATGGAGAGTAAAATGGTGGAAGTAATGAATTGGTGGTATGGAGAGTAAAATGGTGGAAGTAATGAATTGGTGGTATGGAGAGTAGAATGGTGGAAGTAATGAATTGGTGGTATGGAGAGTAAAATGGTTGAAGTAATGAATTGGTGGTATGGAGAGTAGAATGGTGGAAGTAATGAATTGGTGGTATGGAGAGTAAAATGGTGGAAGTAATGAATTGGTGGTATGGAGAGTAAAATGCTGGAGTACTGAGTATATGATTTATAGAGTAATATGATAAAAGTACTGAGTATATGAATTTGATACTATAGACTGTTTAATATGAGAATAGTATAGAAAGTAATCTGAAAAAAGTGCCGAAATACGAAATTGACAGTATGGAGAGTATTATGATAATATACTGAGAATATTTCGATAGTATAGTGTTTTATGTGAAAATAGTATGGAAAATATTGATGGAAGTACCGAGCATATGGAATAAAATGGAGAATACGTAATTCGATACTATGGACTTTCAAGATGATAATAGTGCTGTGAATATCTGATTGTTTGGAGAAAATGGTAAGAGTACTGGGAATGGGCAATTTGATAGTGCTAGTACTTAATTTTCATGGACTGTTTAATGACAATAGTATGGAAAGGTAAAGTACGAGAGTATATTAGGTACGCTACAAAGTCGATGTTATATGATAAAAGCCCTTAGTATATGTTATATGAGCTACGATACACTTAGTATTTGTTCTATGAGCTACGATAGACTTAGTATATGTTTTATGAGGTACGATAGACTAGTATTTGTTTTATGAGCTACGATAGACTTAGTATTTGTTCTATGAGGTACGATAGACTTAGTATTTGTTTTATGAGCTACGATAGACTTAGTATATGTTATATGAGCCACGAAAGACTCAGTATATCATTTTGCAGAGGAATTGAGAATTTTATACATCTCTGAATACTTTGGTAAAATGAAATGAGTTATGTTGGTGATTTGAGTTATATCTGATGAATGTGATTTGAGTTATATGTGATGAACCAGAGTTCAGAATGATTCATACTACAATAATTACCCTAAACCGACTCAATACTTGATAGAACTCAAATTCATGAATAACAATACAAATCAATTCATTCTGAAAAGATGCAATGGAAAATTTGAATCATCCTTCAAACAAAACAATAAGAACAAATACCATCGTTTTAAGTTTGAATGATCCTCAACTCTTCTGCAAAAGCATCTCCACTAAACATTCAAAACAATCATGACTGAATACATTGGAACCGTAAATATGAGGGTGCTCATATGTATGAAACTCTCTGAATACCAAGTCTGCACCACTCCTAGCTCGCATTTACACAAACTCCCTCGTTCGCTAACTCGGCTACCCTTACATCCTAAGCCAGCTCGCGTAGTCCCCAACCAATCATCATTCCACTCCCACGCATCCAAATTCTCCTCCAACGTTACATATCCGCATCTTTCCCAACAGAACCCACAGGGATCACCCACTGAAGCACGGAACACATTAGGCGAATAAGATTAAGAATAAGAATAAGATTTAAGTTTGTGAATTAGCAGATCATTATTGAGTTGGCTGAGACAGTTGGATATACTTCAGACAATTGAGATTTGGGGAGAGTAAGGGCTTTTTGGGATTGGGGAAAGGTTTGAGGGTAGGAGTGATAGTGAGAAGAAAGTGTGTGAAATGTATTCAGACTGAAAGTCATCAGAAATAGCACCGAAAGTACTAGAAAGAACACAGAAGTATACTCAGAAAAAACACTGAAAGCATTGAAAGTACCGAAATATCACCGAAAGTATACTCAGAAATAGCAAAATAAAACCTGAACACAGAATTCCCAAGAATATACTTTCCATTTCTTTCATTCTTCCAATGTCAGAAACTCTAAAGTTGCAAATAAGAAATCTCCAAACAACCCACCCGTAGCCAAGTGTGCAAAAGTTGCACCTGCGATGAGCCATCAAACCCTTATTATTGCTTCTAATACCGACTGCAACTTGCGGAAGTGTTTTGCCAATTTTGAGTTTGAGAAACAATGAACTCAGGGTTGCATTGTGCTTCCTTGTTTCTCATTTTTATTCCGTTTTACCTTGTTCATTTCATTTCACATTTCCATCACATTTCCTTTGTTATTTGTTCTTTTGTATGTTGGAGGAATCTGGGTTCAATGCTGGTACTGCTATCTGATGCTTTTTGTACTCATACCAAGTGAAATCCCTAAAGAATATTAGACTAATCGTCACACTTTAGCCGTCCCAGTCCCATTAATATCACTTCATTTCACGTATTCTTTCACCTAAGATTCTTTGTAACCCCACCCCAACATCCGGTAAACCCTCACACAGATACGATGTTACTCCTTACCAATAGACAGGACGATCACTAACCCTGCTTTGTACCAGATGCTTATTCCCATTCCATCACAAAGCATAAAATACCAAGAAGAGCAACCCAGATCGTCTATTCTGATTTATTCCCTTTACAGCCCTGGTTGCAGTACTCGCTGATCATTGCAAAAGGTTGAGCAGACGTATGTGTAGTCTAAAACAAGGTTTAGGATTTAGGGTGGCCGTGGCATGTGATAGTGGTTGTAGGGGAGTAGAAGATTGGAGCGGGAGATTGGGAGGAGCGGGAGATTGGGAGGAGTAGAAGGGAGGAGTAGAAGATTGGAGCGGGAGATTGGGAAGAGTAGAAGATTGGGTGGAGTAGAAAGTAGGAGTAGAAGAGCAACAGGAGATTAAGAGGAAACGAATATAAGAAAAGACGGGAGACTGTTAACGCAAGAACGGAGGAACATAAACAGCGACAGAGGAAACAATAGACGCAGATTCAATGCCAACAATTTCACTTCAAGCAAATTCATTCAAATTCATCCAGACAATGCAAACACAACCAACCGAGGAGAAAAGACGACACTTTCGTTGGGTGCAAATGGAGGTGAGAAAATTGAGTGGCTGTGCACATGGGTGGAATACGATGGGATTTCAAGCAGGAGCGGTGAAACCGTGGAGAATGTAGTGCAGGTGAGTTGCCATGGGTATTCGGCTGGGTTTGTGTTTGGGGTTAGAGTGGAGTAGTGGGTAGTTTAGAGAGGTTTGGAAGGAGGAGAGGATAGGGTGGAGGGATGTTTGGAGTGAAATTGGGTAGTTAGGGGGGATTGGGATGTTGGGGTTTGAGATGTAATGAGAATTTGGGATGTAATGAGAATTTGGATGTAATGAGAATTTGGATGTAATGAGAATTTGGATGTAATGAGAATTTGGGATTGTTTGAGATTGAGGTCTTCAAATTTAGGAGTGTTTGAGATTGAGGCCTTCAAATTTAGGAGTGTTTAAGATTGAGGTCTTGAAATTAAGGAGTGTTTGAGATTGAGTGAAGTCTTGAAATTTAGGAGCGTTTGAGATTGAGTGAGATCTTGAAATTTAGTGTGGGTTTGGTTTGTTTGAAGGCTTGTTTGAAGGAACGTATTGAAAAGACTTATTGAAGAGAATTTGATTAAGTTGTATGGAAAAGTAGACGAAGGTATTGTGTTCGTGGACATATTGTGTCTGAATAGTTTGAAGTGAATAACGATAGAATTAACCTTTGAAGATAATAGTGAAGTACACGCTGATGGAAATAGAGGTTTCTATTTTATAACATCGAGACTCTGAAACAGAATTAGATTGTACGCAGTTACTGGACTTCAAAATTCAATATCGAACGATATACAGATTTTGTATGACTCAAATACCTTGGGAATTCATAAAACCGACTGTTAAATTGTCTACTTCTCGATAATCAACTGATAGTTAACAACTTCTCGTTAATCACTGATAATTAACAACTTCTCGTTAATCACTGATAATTAACTACTTCTCGTTAATCACTGATAATTAACAACTCTCGTCAATCAACTGATAATTTAACAGGAATGTATTCTTGAACCATTTTTCGTACGTTTAATGTGACGGAACAAATGTAAGGCAGATTGAGTAAGGTAAATTTAGTCACCTACGAAAACAAAGTGTCGATACGGTTGTTTAAACTACGACGAAAGTGTCGATAAGGTTGCGTGAGTTACGTAAAAGTTTGATTCCTTGAAAAGTAAACCTACTTCTTAAATCGCTCACATCCCGCTCTTTACACGCTCCTCCTCACCTACTACGCTACCACCTACTCTTTTCGCCCACTACAAAAAATTAACTATCGCAATAATGGCTGCAAATCAGCTAAGAACGCACAACAATATTCCCCAGTCCCATTCTTTTCTAATCTTCTCTTCACATCAGGAGACTATTTCGTCGTGCTTTTCCGCTCCTGTGCTCTCAAAACTGAAAACTCTAAGCGGTGCTCTCAAGAATACGAACACTCAATCTCCTAAACATAAGGTTTCCAATGCACTTTGGAGTTCACGTTTCTTGTTTAGTTTCTTGTTTACGAAAGAAAATACCAAGTCTCCAGAAATGTAGCTTAAACAGCCATTTCTCAAACAAGTATCGTGAACACCCCCGGCCATCTTCAAAACCTCCATTCGACAACCCCAACCAACGCTCAATAAAATAGACCTATTGTCACACCACTTAGATCATGCGTGATAATACTTGTTTCACTTTTAGCTAAACCTTATTTGTGTCCTAGCGTACGCCTATAGTTCTAGAACAAGCACCAGGGCTCATCAAACCTTATTTCCAGGTACGAACATTCGGTGCTTCGACCAGATGCAACTGGGCCTATCCGCAAGAGAAAACCATGGGTACCTTCCAGAGACAAATCCGGCCAGGCACCTTGATATTGGCTGCTAACTAAGTTGGGGCTATGATGTCATATGTCCACTCCTTTCTCATCAGTTAAGCTCCTCAGTTTCCATGTATTCCGTACTTCTCTTACATTTGCCCATGTTTCGTCCACTTCACTCACGTCTCCCGGCTTCTTTACGTTACAATTCCGCATCTCTACAATACAAAAGCAGTCTCGAAATCACGACAATTGAAGTGTATTGTGCCCCTTTATCTTGACGTGTTGCGAACACATACAACAAAGAGTCCACAATCGGCACACAATAAACTCTCACTACGAAGGCAAAAGCCTAACCACAGATTAGCTCACAAATACAGACTCGATAACCTTTTATATTTTCCTTCTTCTGCTGCTAGTCCAGGCGTGCCGTAGATGTCAAGCTAAGGGACAAATAGTAACTGTGCGTTTTCGCCCAAGGTGTGCTGGATTCAGCAGTGCCATCTACGAATCTGTTTTTTGGGGAGACAAGAAACTGCCTTCGTTTCAGACACTCAAAATAATATGTCACGTAATATGGGTGGATATACGCGGGACGGTGAGTGCATTGGAAGGTTGTTCATTTGGATTGAACTAAAGGTTGTACTGCCAGAAAACTCCATGAGTAACTTACATCCGCATTCTTAGAAATCTCACGTCGTCTTGCATCCTCTAGAAATCTCACGTCTTCTCACATCCTCTAATCTCACTCTCTTTAAGTTAGAAATCCTCCATTCTCACACCTTTGAACTGCATCTTCTTTGACCAGGCTAAAATCACCTCAAATTGAGCCTTCCACCATCTTTGTAGGGACCCTGTTACTGCTGTTGGGCTATTTTACCCTTTACAAGCTCACACTAAAACGTCCAAACTCCAACCAGCCCTTCGGCATATCCTGTTAGCACAGTGGAAGGTATCCAAAAGAATAGAGCTAGGCCGTATCCAGAAACCTGCGACATGACTTCTTTTCTTAAACTTTATAGTTTAGGCATGTTTGCTGCTCTAAACTCTGATGTTTCTTCTTTGCAGAAAGTGTCTGGTTGTGCCGATTCCATTAAGAAAGGGGAAGTAGTCTATGAGCCAGGGGCTAGCAATATAGGGAACCACGAACGTCTTGGAAACAATAGTTAATTCGTTTGAGTGCTGGAGGGGCTGATATTTTTGTGTTAGAGTTGAGGATTTTAATGGCTGCAAATCTGGGGAACAAGAATAAATGTAAGAACGGAGGAAGGTGTTGATGTAGCGGGGTCGTGAGGTTGTGAGGTACTGAGGCAGTAGTGTTTAAGAGGTAGCGAGGAGGTGAGTTAGTTGGAGGGCCAGGAAATGTTCTGGCTTTACAACGGTACAACTTACAACGCTCCTAATGGTTTCCAATCTTCCAGGGTCGTTTAAAAGGTCAGAGATTAACAAGTTTTAGCGAATTGGCTGCAACAGGTACGATGGTAGCACAATACTTTCAACTCAGTTTGAAGTTTGTGATGTAACAGTAGCGCCTTTGTGATCCGACAACTCCAAGTACAGATCTGGTGAAATAATACTCTAGCAAACTAATAAGATGCAACAACACCAAAAGTGAATTTTATGATGCAACTACGCCAAAGTAAAGTACAATACTTGTCAAGTTGAAACCGGTTTACTAGCAGTTGTTTCACAATGAGGGTACCCTGACTATCTGGGATAGGGTCTAGTCTTGGTGTCAACTTTATTTGTGCCTTGGTAATTGAGTAGCAATGTAGTAACTCTGGAGTTTTGCTACTTGATGTTTTCTCTCCATACGGAACTATGGGTTCTTTTATGAAAGAGTTGTTGTATGACCCTTTCCTATTACTTCCAACGAGTAGTGCAATACATTTATGTACTGAACGCAGCATGTTTCATTTCGAAGTTATACTGTAGTCCTATTTTTGCAGCCTGGGTCACTTTTGCAGTCAATCCTATTTCAAGTTTTATTTGAGAGCCACCAGTTATCACGAGTCGTTGCTTGCTGGTATGCCATGTCAGTTCAAATGCCAAACCTTACAAAGGTCCTGAAACATACAATATCAGCTTCTAGAACTGGTTAGCAGAGGAAGTTGTTAGAACACAATTAAAGGCAGTGGAATAATTGCACTTACGTAATGCCTGAGGTGAAGCTTTGCTTTACTTTAATTCCACAAATGGCCTCCAAATCAGTATTCTCCGACCGTCAAAGATGTTTTCTTCCAACGAGTATACAAAATCTCATGAGATGAACTGAACGTTGTTTAGTTAAACCTTCGCAAGAGCTTACTCTGGTGTTAGACCTTGAAATAACATTCTCAATTCTTGTCTTTATCGGCCTATGTCTCAAAACATTAAAAGATTCTAGATCTTAACTGCTCATAAGTCCCCAAAGGTTTGTATTATTGAAGGTTTTCTGTTTAGTATTAAAAGTATGGTGATTTGGTGTTAATGATTTTTTCAATTTTTCGATAGATATGCTAAAACTCTTGAATAATTATGAGAGCCAACAATAAAGGTTAGAGCAGAGAAAGGAAATTAGTTGCTTGACTTCTAGGATTAGATTTTTAAAAGTTTTAGACATCTTTTAGATACCTAGAGAAATGAGATATAACCGAAGTGAAACTTGTTAATGAAGTAGTCTTGGTGCACTTTAGCTTCCGGAGAATTTGCAATTTTCTTAGGCTTATCGGAAGAGAAAAGGCAGTACAACCGGTAAAGTGAAAATTTGAATCAATATCACGTCTCTGAGAACTCGACCCAGAAGTTGGAAATTCAATAGACCTACCCAAGCATCGGAAAGTTTTAAAAGTTCAGAACTCACAAAACTTTCTGTCGCGTTGACGGGACTTTACTAGAAGCATTGGCAGAATCAGTGGATCTGCCTGTGGTAGATGCTTTTGGTCTTGCCATGATTGTCAACTGCTCTGTTACTTGTAATTGAAGTGATTGTAGATTCTAAAGGCTATATGAAATATAAGCTACTTAAATCTATCTGTCCTCTCTCAACACCCTGATAACCTGGAGTATTTATACCAGGCTGTTAAGCCTGGACTCCAAATTAGCTAGTCTCGTAATGCTACGTATCGATGACCTTGGCACGCTGGTTGCCTCTGTCATCTCCAATCACTAACGCGAGTATCTGCAAATGTAAGCACTCATGTGTTACATCCGGGAGAGCCCAGAATAGCCACAGGGTAGCATCAGTAGGTTAATTCCCACTGATGTACTCCGACAGTTACATCAGTAGGTTAATTCACTCTGATGTACTCCGACAATAATATCAGTATGTTAATTCCTTCTGATGTACCCCGACACTTTCTGAAATGGCAAAACTTCGTATGAAGCTCTCAGAATTCAAATTTTTTGAAGTGCGCTTCACTAAAATCCTCGATCTCTCAGTCGTCCAGTTGAACTGGCTATACACTGATTTTTCGGACTCAGACACCAAGAGAAACACCTGGATAATTCTGAATTCACTTCTTTCAACTCCCAAATCTCAAGATCTGAGTTCAACCACACGTGAGCTGGTCTGTGAGAGCTTTGAAATGATCAGACGACCAAAAGCTTTCAATAATCAACTGTATTGGGACTCGCTGATCCGAAGAGGCTTTCGGAATTCTTTTGAATTAAAGGTCGATCACAGCTTGAACACAGACCTTTCAACTTGCAATCTCTGCCCTATGTCCTGGAAGTCAAAATTCAGAATTCTCACTACTCTCCTCTCATAACCCAGAATTCTCTTCCCCACAAATATCAACTCAAACACCTCAAATATCTCACTGGTTAGGGAACATCAATTAGAGTTTCGTAGAAGCCTATTATTTTTGTTAATATCGGAACTGCCACAATTACATGGACTAGCCTTGACAGAAGTACAAACTTCGCGTACCTTAATACCTTAAAGTGCTCAAAATTGTGGTACTTCTGAATAGCATAAAATAGCATAACTTAACCTATGGGACTGGAAAACGCTAGACTACTAATGTAGAACTTTAGAATGAGCTCAGCCCAGCTTATTTTGAGTGAAGTGATTCTCAGAATTGTCAAAACTCAGATTATTCTAGAGTGTATTGAGCAATTTTCAAGTTGCTTTCTCTGTTATGGGTTGGTACATTCAGAATAACTGAAAAACACACTCTGTGCTGTTGGTTATTAGTGCAACAGTAGTCAATAAGAACATAAATCAACTAAGCAGTGGGCAAACGCCAGTAATCACTGAGAAATAGTTTCAAAACTCTCAGAAGCAATTGATATGTGGCAACTGATATGATAGTTGAAAATGATAGTTGATCTTTTTCAGTTGTTTAGTCGTCCACCAGATTTCTGACTAGAAAACCTGGGTAACCTTCTCTCTCAAGTGAACGTACTCTAACTCTCTCGCATTCACTCTCACTCTCACTCTCACTCTCACTCTCACTCTCACTCCAAAACTAATTAACGTAGACCAACTGAACACTGACCAACTTATAAGTAACACTCAACGCAGTCACTGACTCACTAAGATTCACTAAAATATCACTAAATCATCCGCAACTCACTCACAAATCATTCTCTTACTAAAAACTCGAATATCACTCACAGCTCACAACTCACTAATTCAAACTAGACAACATTCCATTACTACTTACACTAATCAAAATTGCACAACTCACTAATTCAAACTAATCAAAATTCCATAACTCACACTCATAATAATAAAATTGCACAACTCACTAATTCAAACTAATCAAAATTGAACAACTCACACTCATACTAATCAAAATTGAACAACTCACACTTATAATAATCAAAATTGCACAATTCACTAATTCAAACTAATCAAAATTGCACAACTAATAACTCATGCTAATTCAAAAATCGCTATCCCACTAACAACTCAATCATAGGGTAATAAAAAATCGCTTTACCATTCACAACTAATTCTCTTACTCACTAAAATGCACTCTAATAGCGCTATCTCAGACGCAACTAACTCACTCATGCTTATTCAAAAATCGCTATTTAACTCATTCACTCTGATCTTCACAACTCATATACTTAAATCTCACTCACTCACTCACACAAATCCACTACAATATCTCTATCTCACTCAAACCTCACCCATTCAAACCTCACCCATTCAAACCTCACTCACTCAAACCTCACTCACTTCGTTCGTCAGGTTTTCGTTCGTTAGGTTTTCGTTCGTTAGGTTTTCGTTCGTTCGGTTTTCGTTCGTCAACCCCCAACCCACAGCCCAACCACAGCCTCTCGCCAAGACCAAACCCTCCCCATTTACGACAATCTCCCCGTTTGTGCTGCAAACTCAAAACGACTGCAAATTCGCTTGCAATTTTTCCATGCACCACGGCCATTCAAATCCATCACTTCTTCAACCCAATCCTCTCGCATTCCCCTCACAACTCTCTCGCATTCCCTTCACAATCCTCACAATCCCCAATCCTCCCATTTCTCTCCCATTCTCAATTCCGCACCCTCCACTGCCCCAAACCATCCAATCAAAGATATCCGACACTTCTAAAATTAACCTGTCAACGCAAAGGCTGAGCCCTTGCGTTGGAAAAGGTAATTTGAAGGCACAAACGTTTGGCATCCTCCAACCGGCCCGCAACACCACCAAACACCCGAACGACACGCGACTCGAAACGCGTGCAACAGGACCCTACACGCCAACCTTATCGCAGCCCCCAAACCATCCAGCACAGCCTGCCCTACAGTCTTGTTTTCCCCCCGCGGTAAAGACCCTAGCAACAGAACCACCACCACGCAGATTCACCTAAGCCCTCTGCACTGGGCAGCGGAACAAAAGGGCCTAAGCGTGTGACACTTGATTCTCCAGGCCGATTCCTCGCGGGGCAACGCAGCGCATGGCGTGAAACCTCGCGTGAGCCCAAAGCAGACGCTCAGCCCGTCGCGGGAACTTTGGAGCGTGCACTACCGGTTTGCGGGATTTGGCCCACGAAGCCTCATCAAATTAGACTAAGCCTGAATTTTCACCCCACCAAATTTTTGCCCATGTGCCACCACATTCGCGTATAAATTGCTCGCCTTGTGTTTAATTTGGTCCACGTTGTTGGTATAAAGATATTTGTATATCTGGTATTCTTTCAGAAGGTTGTTTATTGAGAATACTTGGAGTACTCTTGAGTATACTTATCTGTTGAGAATACGAGGATCTTCTAGAAGGCTAGACTACTTGTCTACTACTTGTCTACTACTTTACTAGGATTAGAAGATCACACTAGCATAATTGGATTGAAGATACCTTGGATAAAGATATACTATATTATTGATATTGATAACTATTGATACTATTGATATACTGTTGATATATTACTGATACTATTGATATACTGTTGATATATTACTGATACAATTGATATACTGTTGATATATTACTGATACAATTGATATACTGATATACTCAACTATATTACTGATACTCATACTATTGATATCACTAATATACTCACAGGTTGGTTACTGATATACTCATACAACTGATATCACATACCCATACATTGATATTGTTATACTTTTGATATATTACCGGTACTATTGATACAACTGATATATCACATACCACAATATATTACTGATACCCACACACTGATATATTGATACTTTTGTTATATTACCGGACTATTGATAATCATACTATCCATATATTACACTATTGATACTCATACTATCGATTACACATTGAGACCATTACAATCGAAATGTCAATCAACGAAAAACCAAGACCAAAACATCGCATCATCCGTGTCTTAATAGGCCTGATCTCAACAATCCTCCTGATTGCATGCATCATCTCGTTCTTCACCAAGGGTGAGTTCGACCTCTACACCAAACTCCAAAGCGTCTACCACCACGAGGTCGGCGGCGACCTCTGCTACAACCACTTCAAGGTGCTCGACAGCTTGGAACCCACCTGGCGCGTCAACCAGTCGTCCACCAACGAGCACATCAAGACCGCGTTGGTCAACTTGCGCATCTACAACAAGTGCTTCATCGAGGAGAAGGACAGGGAGGCCCCCCACGGGTGGGACGAAAAACTTGTGCCGTTTGTGAGGCACGGGGCGGTCCCGGCGGTGACGAGATGGGACGGCGAAAAAAAGGACGCTCCGGGCGGCACGCTACGGGGTGTCCGCGCGGGTTTTTCTGGCCGCGGCGTGGTGGTGGGGCTTTCCGGCGACGGCGACGTGCCGCCCGCCGCCCGCTTGTTGCGCGTCTTGCTGCACTTGCACAACAACTTGCCGGTGCAGGTGGTGCATAGGGGCTTGCTGAAGGGTTTGCTCGCAGAGTTGGCCAGAACGGCCCAGGAAACCTCCCAAGACGTTTCCTTTATCGACGTGTCCCCAGTCGCTGTTTCCTCCAAAATCGCAATCATGTGGTATGCCCTGATATACAACTCGTTCGAGGAAATGGTCTACATGCACCCGCAAACCGTGCCGTTTGTCAAGCCAGAATCCTTGTTCGACGTGAAGAAGTACAAGCGCACCGGATCTTACTTTTTCAAGGACATTAAGGTCTTGAACCAGAGATTACTGTACGACAGCAAGCACTTTTACGAGTCTTTGCTCCCTCTGACCATAGAATCCAAGTACTTCAACATCAACATGCCGGAACAGCACTTTATGCACCACTTGCAGGGAAAACAGGGCCAAGACTACGTAAAGCTGGTGCAGAACTTCCCGGAATCAGACGTTTCCCACTCGTCCCAGCTACAGAAAATGGACGACAGCTACTCCTCAGACCCCTCCCACTCCCTGCTCCAGAAAAAAGACGACAGCCACTGGAAGTACAACCTGGGCGAAAACTGGCGCTTTAGCGACAACTGGAGGCTTGGAAAGAACCCCAACGGCCACATTTTCAGACACCGGTCGCACAACATCAACGACGGCCTCTTTGTCATGGACAAACTGGCCAACTTTGGCGCGCTTCTCGTGGGCCTCACGCTCCAGCTCTGGGAGGACAAGTTCACCAACCCGCGCGACATCTTGTGGCTCCTGCACTTGCTCTCGGGCAGCGACTACTCGGTCAACAGACTCTACCCCGGCATCCTGGGCTCCATCACCAAGGAGTACCGCGTCAACCTGGTGTGTGCGCAGCACCAGTCGTACTTTACCGACGACAAGACCAACCCGGAGTTGCTCTGGATCGACGGCGACTTGTTCTCCTACCACAACGTGAACGCCACCACGCTGACGTGTAGCAAACTGCTCTTGAACATCGAGGGCCTGATCATCCCGTCCTTGCGCCCGTTCAAGGACTTTGTCCAGCTGCTGATTCTGTTCTGCGGCGACACGGACCAGCAGTACTACTGCACCTACATCCACGAGCGCTTTCACCGGAGATTCGTGCCCTCTCGAATGTTTGAAAAGAGACATGCTACTTCTCCACGCATGAGAGTTCATCGTTTGGTGAACTACACTGAGGAGGATGCTGAGAGGTATAATGGAGTAATTGCTGCGTGGGCTGGAAATGAGGTTTATTGAAGGCTGAGATTGATGGGTATTAATGAAGTAAGGTATTGAGGCTGGTGAAGAGAGGTATTGAAGGATATTAAGGCTAGTAATGAGAGGTATTAAAGACTGGTGAAGAGAGGTATTGAAGGGTGGCAAAGAGAGATATTAAGGCTAGTAATGAGAGGTATTAAAGACTGGTGAAGAGAGGTATTAAGACTAGTAATGAGAGGTATTAAAGACTGGTGAAGAGAAGTATTAAAGACTGGTGAGAGAGGATTAACTTGGGCTACGTATTGAGACGTAAAATGCTGCATAATGTTCGTTAGATTTAGTATATCAGGTAATGAGAGTAATGATTAGAATGCACTGTAAAAATAGATAATTAATAGAATAAACTTTTCAATGCTATTCATGCGTAAGATTTCCAGATAAACGAGTATTGCTTGAAGTCTAACAATTTTAAAGTCAAACTACTAAGAAAACTTTGTTGAGCTCAAACAACATCATAAGACATGATCGTATCTAAAGTACGGTAGTTTACGAAAGGCCCAGCCCCGCCTGAGTCGTTTTTGTGGGTGGCCTCGCTAATAACCTTCATCACCGCACATGGGCAATTAATTGCAATTCCTGTGGTTTAATTACCAGGGCAAACGTGACCGGGAACGTTGTGGAATGCATTGCGTTATCAATTTGCAGCCTAAAATGGCTGGGATCGCTGGAGAATACTGATCATGTATCAGGTTTAACTAAGTCTGCATTTCCGCTGGTTGGGCTGGTAATGTTGGCCACGTTCTCGCCTCTTTTAACGGGAGGTTCTAATTGGTTACAAGATTTGTGTGCACGGCCGTTCCTCTGCTTCGAAAATACAGCGTCGGAGTCACCCTCAGTGCTTTTCTTTTCGCGGAGCTCACTTCACCTGCTAGTCTCAACGGTGACCACCATGAAATTCACCCCAGAACACCAGCACCAAGAGAACTGGGTCCTCCGGAGTACTTTCCGTGGATTTCAGCTGGCCGGCCTGCTTAAATGTGATGTACTTTTTTACATGGGTGCAAAAAATCGTGCAGAAAAGTGTTGATAACCATGTTGAGCAAGCACTGGGTTTTTCGAATTAATAGAACGGGGAATTGGGGGGCAATCTATATCAGGATAGACACTCTGAGGAGTCATTCTCAGATGAAGCAGGATTGGCATTCTCCGCACATTTTCCTAGCTCACTAGGGAAACGAAAACAGGATAGTTGGGGTCTCGAGGTTTCGTAGAAGATTCACCCCTTCTCCGGTTTCATTGAACAATGGTAGAGGGAGATTTTTAGTCGTTGCTTCTATGCCTGGTGTGCTCGTTGGAATGCCATGATGAGGTTATTTGAATTTGGAGAAAAGATTGCGGTACTGGCTTTTTATTCATGGCTTTCTAGGTATATGTTATGTATTTGAGGTGATTGGAGTGAGTTTCTAGGGTTGTTGGGGTAGAGGATTGATTTTTGGTGTTGAATTCTCTTGAGTGGAACAGGAGAGTACTTTTAATGTGCTATTCTCACGAATACCCAGTGTAACGTGAGGTTTGTGCTCTAGTGAATTTGTATTCCCAGGCAAGTAATACCAAGGAATATAGTATTCCATAAACTGGATTCTTTACAACGAACAGAATATATAGTCTCAGGCAGGAAACCTACGACTATAAGTCTGGATCCTCTGATTCAAAGTCCTTTTATGAAATCATCAGTCTCAATTTTTTATGAAGAACGACATACTTTTCAATTACATGACTTGGAGTGATTTTTGGTTCTAGCAGTGCAGTTACGCAACATGCACAGTCAAGTCAATTAGGGATGGAAGTCAGTTCACTTCAATTCTAGTCTCCATTAACTTGTGCGTCACTAAACTTGAAGCCTCCCTAAAATTAACTTAACCAAGGTCAGACAAAGAATATCAAAAGACTCACACGATTTAACAAACATTTCAAACATGTCCCTAGACTACTCTCAACCTATCACTTATTTCTACCAACTGAATCAAATGTTCCTTCCCTCACAATCCTCTCCTTAAGAATAGAAAACACCAACCTACACTACAATTGTTTGAACGCTAGAATGTAAAACCAGCATCGAGTCAAAGACTCTCCAGTCATACCCTAATAATCCACTACTGTCAACCAGTATACTCTAGTATGCGTTGTAGAGAGCGACAGCCGTGGTTTGGGAGTCCCCGTCATACCGAAGTAATCAAACTGTCACCCTACAATAATACGCATACACGTACAATGGAGAGTGAAAATTTTTGGTGGAAATGGCTCCTTTTATACTGAGGATCAAGTTAAGAGCCGCATCACGTAAGCCAACTGCGGGTAACTTTGAACTTTTTGAATTTTGGAGCTTTCAAAAACCAGTGTATTACAGTTATAATTGGTACGATGTTACTTGTGTACCTAATTGGCCTTGCTTCAGCCTTGCAACTTCTGGGAAGAGTGAGCGGGGTTCCCGACTCGGTTGGCGAGTTGTATGACCCCAAACACTCGGTGATCAACGGGCAATCGTACCAACTGAGATTCGATATCAGTCTCCACGGCGAAACAACCGAAGAAAGAATACTTTTAAAGCAGGACTACACCTTTGAGAGTTCTGATTTGTATCCTGGCGAATATAAACTATTGATTGAGTCGTATGATTTTGCACTTGAAAAGAATAAATATGATGTTATTGTTGAGGAAAATGAGATAAGGTTGGGAAACAAGACTATTGAGGAGTTGGTCGTTCCATTTGAAGAGGTCAAGCAGTTTTACGTAGTGACGCAGGGCTCGATTGGGAATATGATATTGAACAGTCCATTTGGGTTTATTTTCAAGAATACTATGTACACCTTTGGGTTTACGATCATGGTTGGTATAATGATAGCTCCATATGTTCTTTCGTTTATCAACCCGGAACTTGCAGCACAGTTGAATGACGGGTCCTACAAGGAGGAAATTGATAAGCAGGTTGCTGCTGAGGAGGAGGAGAAGAAAAGAAGGAGAGAGGAGAAGGTTGAAAAGATTGAAAAGATTGAATCTTCTCAGCAGGCACAGAAGGTTAGAAAGAGAAGGGGTTGAATCATTAGAGAGGATTAGTTGAGTTAATATTTCTTTAATCAAATCTTTAAAACTGTTCAAAGGCCTGACGAATTACAAATTACTAGAATATCCATAATCATTAAAATTTTCTTGCAATATTGAATATTTAAGTTTAAAGCAAATCAATTCGTCTGAACCTATCATTAGAAGAAATTTGAATCCAAATGGTTTCTTGAAGTTATATGGAAGGCAGAAGCTATGTCAATTCTCATTTTGCAGCTTTTTGAGGGCCATAGGTAACTTCTTCATATTTGCTATCAATTAATGGGTCTGAACCTAATAAAAACATCCCCCCAACAATGTTTGATATCCTTCAAACCAACGTTTTACACTACTTCTATCAAACTAAAAAGACTCACTTCCATTAAATCTTCACATTAATCTTCATCCCAACAATAAAATACCTCAGTATTGCCCAACTAATAGTACCAAGCAAAGAAAGAACTCCACACAACATAGCAAATAAAGTATAATTATGCCTGCTACCATCACCAATTATCGCAGCTCCAAGAGGAATTCCAAACAAATCACCAATACTAACCACGAAGTACATCAACCCAAAACGTTGACCAAACTTATTCGTTGGAGTGATGGCACTGAGACAAACAGGCGTCAAACTAAACACCAGGGCACCGAAAAACCCACTGGAGGCTGCAAAAACATAAAGTGCTGTATGCGACCACCCAAAAGGAAGCCAGATCAAAAAGTTAGACAACGCAATCCCACTCAACATTGACACCATAATGTTGAAATGTCCCAAGGTGTCAGATAAGTAGCCAGGAACGAGCCTGCCCAAAATGCCGGCAGAGTTGAAAATCGTTAAAAGAACGTAGGAATCAGATTCTTTCATTCCGTACGCAATGGCGTATGTTGGAAAGTAGGTGGTCATTGAAACTAAACTGAGTTCAGCCAGAAATACACCAGCCGTCAAGAAAGTGAACTTTAGGTCTTTGAATGCAGCAGGGAATTCACTCCACACCAATGGCTCCAGCTTTTTCTCGACATGAGAGTTTATAACTCCAAGTCTGTCTTTTGAGAAAACAATAGCAATTAGCATACACCCAAGGCAAAGGAATCCTAGTACCCGAATTGCCCATGGAAAACCCAATTCTGGGTACAACGACCGAAGAATCAACGGGATAACTATTCCTCCAAGCGACCCACCGATAGTAGCAAGGCCTGTAGCTGCACCTCTACGCTTGTAGAACCAGTGGTTGATAACTCCAAGTAACGGTGTGATACAGAGGGCATTGCCCACTCCAACGCAAACGGAAAGTGACAAGATAAACTGCCAGATTTGCGTACTTTGACTCACTCCCATGAAACCTCCAAGAATAAGCAAACACCCAGCAATAAGCAAATAAAGCGACCCACGACGATCGAAAATGGGGCCTGTTACCACCCCGATGGCAAAGGTGAGAAAAACATAGATGGAGAAGATCCAAGATACGGTTGAAGCCGGTGCTGACTTCAACTGGTGGGTGGCCACATACGTCTGGATTGCACCAATCAGATTGACTATGCCAAAGTTGGCTATAAGTCCAATGAAGGACCCGAAAACAACACTGTAAGCTCTCCAACCACCGTCTGGAAAGTCATTTGTTTCCGTGTGAATGCTGCCAGCACTGGAAACACTTTCTCTCGAGGAAGTTGGCAGTAATTCATGTGGAGGTTCGTGAGCGCTATTTTCAGCAGTCAGAATAGTAGTGAATGCCAGTATTGCCAGAGGGCTTCTCAAATCTTCCAAGGCTATACTACTCATAATGTTTTGGAGTCTAATTAGCGGGCTTCTTCTACTTTATATTTGAGTCATCGCGCATCAACCGTTACAAATTCTGGGGTAGGGGCACAAAATCAAATTGCGCTTTTAATTAAACTTCTCAATTAGAACGGGAATGAAGAGTTTTTTAACACGATATTCCATTGTTTATTTTCTTCTATTAATTGTAGTTTAATGATGAATTGCGAAAGATGTTAAAAATATCTTTTAGATCGTTCTGTTTTCACGTTATATAGACTACTCTCATGAAGTATTTGTTCCACAATGCTTGTACAAACAGCTTTTGCAGCCGAGCAAAATTTGTGAGTAATAAACTCACAAAGCTGGAGAAGAGTTACAATTCCAATTTGTTTTGGTTCCAACGGAACAGTCGTTCGATTCTTGTTGTGTAGCCAACTACTGCGTTAAGTATAGACTGTGAAGTCAAGATCGGGCTTCGAAGTCCTGAAGACTACGCAAATTTGTATTGATTCAATTTAGGATATAAAACTCTTGACTTCTCCAGTTCATAAAATACATAAGGTCAATATATAAGTATGGTTTTGTCAAGGTAAATCGGGAAAAAGTATTTTGTAAATGATTCTCTTTGAATCTCTAGTGACCCACTGATGGTGGGATACATTTACATCTGCAAGTGTCCAAACAAATTGATTAATATTTCAGCGAATTGGTTTCACGGAAGAATAAGTAACTGACAACGTTACTTTCCAGAATACACAAGAATGTGTAACAGAAAAGAGAATTCAACAGCGACAATTCTGAGGTTTAGCTAATATACCTTGATCCTGGGGACAAGAGAGAAATTTCAAGAAGCGAAGTACAGAATTAGCAACATTTCAATACTTCACATTAAGAGTAAAGTAGTTGACAAACTGGTGCTAGAAGAACCAACCAAACACCCTCTTCCAACTCCCCAGATCTCACTAGCGTACGTAATTCAAACCTCCACTAATTTGTGATCTTCCCCAAATTATAAGCATAATAAAGCAATTGGCAAAACGGCCACAACTGAAAGAACCAATTGAGTTCTGGGTCCTGTTCGAGATTCACCAGATCGGTACTCCACAAAATTCACTCAATCAAGAGCACACATATACTTCCTATATCTCACCAGGATCATAGCAATAGCCAAATGAAGGAGAATTGGAAAATCAGCACTGTTGATGCTATCAAAATCACTGCTGAAATGATTTTCATGAACCAATTCCCATACATTCTCTAGACTAGGCCTAGGGCTTACCTGATATGATCCGATTTCAGTCCTGTCGTCGAGTAACCGAAGTTTGTCTACAAAAGACTTTTTTAACAGGTAATATCCCCATCCGTGAAGTGGGTGCTCTCCCTCAATCTTTCCCGTGGCCTCATTCCAATTATCAAAAAGAGAGTAACCTCTCCCAGGGCCCAATATGAACAACTTGTCACCGGTGCTTTCTAAGGTCCGTCTGTACAAAGTTCCTTCGTAATAGTACTCGCACCCAAGGTTTGAAGAAAGAACTTCTACCGTGGTACCATTCGAAAACTTACAAGTAAAGAAAGTCATTCTAATACTTGAGAAGCTCATAAAAATCTTGCAGAATACTTCGGAATCTTTAAGTAAATCATAAACTCCAATGGTAGGAATTTTGCATTTCAAGATGGTAAGGTATGTAGTAGTGTAAGAATAATCTACCAATAAAAGGGGCATTCCCTGTCCTTGCAACTGCTTCTCTCGAAGTTTCTCATCCGCTTCCCTTTTCTTCTCAGGGTTTATTTTAAACATTTGAGGCCTTCTGAATATTGACCTTTTTCTTCGGGCGAAAGTGAACCTCTGTTTGTGCGTGTGGTATATGTTCTTGCTTTTTGAAGATGGGAAAACATAGTACTGTTTAAACGATCCATAAAAAGGAAATGTTTGCTATTCTGGTGTGTACGCGGGAGGAAGGTCGTCTTTTGGAAGGCTGACCTCCGGATCAAGTTCCAATTCTTTTCCCATTTGCCTGTGTTCAATGATTTTGTCTTCTTTTTATAATTTCTTAATGGCCACAGGGTGAGCACCTCAAACTGTTAATCAAAAGTGCCAGAACAGATAAATAAATGTGAGTGACTAGTAATAATATCAAAATAAGAACTGCTTGAGCTCGGGAACCGAAAATAATAATTGAAATTCCTCTTCTTATAAATTTATGGCTGCAAAAAAAGGCTTTTAAATTTATGCATTAGGTGAAGTTTAATTTTGTCAAGGTGTTTCAGGGAAGTAGTAACATCATGATGGCAACTTGAGAAAACTCGGTTCTTTCCCAGATAATCCTGATAAGGGTGTATCTGATAAAGTATCCGGCTATAAGCAAATATGGCATGTATACCTCTATCTACGAGATGGAAACTGTAACACCTGTTTCTATAAGGCATAGTAAGAAAGAGGACAAGGGAATAGGGAAGTTAGACTGAAGAATCGGAATATAAACAGCCCAGAATTCCCTGGGTATTGAAAGAGAGACAGAGAGAAATCTAGGTAGACAATCTACATAGCAATAGTAATTTGTCCTATACTCAAAGAAGTAAGTAAGCAAGTTGACAACATGGCTAGACCAAGAAGAAAGAAAAGACCCAGGTCCCCCTCATCGAGAGGCACCTGCTCCATCAGGGACTTCTAGTCCGCCAGAGTTAGCTAGACAACTTTCTAATCTTACTTTTGACTTTCCTCTTAAAATTATGCCCAACCACCATCGTCAACCATAGCACTCGAAGGCCCATACCTGTTGCCATAAAGATCACTTTTGATGCACTGGCTAGGTATTCCCATGCAAAGTGTCATATTTGGATCCGCACCTTCCCTGAGTTTCCAGATTTCGCTCTTAGAATCGAGCTGGCCTGTATTGGTGGGCGACACCACAAAGTATTGAATGTAGTGCTGTATAATTTTCGTGTGCTGGTGCCACGTTTCGTCTTTGGGGTTGTTTCCACTTATCGCATTATGTGTGCTGATGTGCGACACTTCTCTGTGAGTGGTCAAATGCTTCGGAGCTTCTGATTCAAGGCCCTTCAGATTGAACAACTTCGAAACTTTTGACTTCATGCTAGTTCTGACAAATACACAGTACTCACAGAGACAAATCAGATAGTCAATATCGTAGGATTCCTTGTACTTTTTTGCGGTTTGCTCAAACGATTTGTTCAAAACGCTTGCTTCTATTTTATCGTCGTGGTCGATAACCTCCTCACCTTCATGCAAACATGTAATAAAATAGTAGTACATTGACAACTGATGTGTGTGCCAGATTAAATCAATGTCCAAAGTTGGGACCATATAGTCTTCCGTTCCTTTGACTAAAATTTTGAAGAAAAGTCTGTACCGACCAATGCTCTCATTTACGGTTTCTAAAATCAATGGCGATTGGAGCCAGTTGAGATTGTTTATCCTGTCGGAGAATCTCTCCTGGCGTATAACACACCCAACTAGATCTTTTGAAATTTCCAAGATTTCCATACCTGCCCTATGAATTGTGGCATGTATCAAGTTCATACTTGAGTATTGAGAAAATATCGCCTTGGTCCACACTGTATCCTTGTATCTTCTATCATTTCGCGTCAACGGGTGTTTATCAATCAACTCGTTTATCAGGCACCTAGGAATATGCTTCAAAGCGTAGTACTTGAACTTTTCAACCAATTTCTGGCTTATATACTCACAACTCTGGTAATTCCTCCTGAGCATCACTTCTGAAGCCAATCTGTAAACGCCTGGAAGAATCCAGGGTTTGAAAACGTCTGCGTAAATCTGTTGCTTTCGAAGAACGTCATGGCTCAAGTCAGGCAGGAAATTGCACTCACAGCAACTACTTCCAGTTGCAGAAAACCCTTTATCTGCAAAACCAGTCAGTTTGGCTGAAGTATATGGCACATCTCGAGCAATAATCAGATTGCAGTGGGGACACTTAATCTCAAGTAGGTAATTAAAACTTGTGAACCCAACCGCATTGTCAAATTCCTTCAAATCCAAAACCTGAGAAGGGGAATTTTGCCCTGTGAACCAACTGATAAGACTCAAGTACCCCTGTTGTAATGTTGGGTTTGGCGTGTACTCGAAAGTGGTATTATCAATGGCCAAATGCAACGAATTCAAAGGTAATGGAAAGTTAGCAAACTCCAAAAAGTCAAATCTCATCATCGAATCGTAGAACGATCTTGGATTTAACAAGAATGCGTGCCAGACCATCACTACATCCAAAGGGGGCAAGAAACTCTGAAACTTCAAGGTTAAACCCAGGTTCTTTACCGACAAAGCTTCAAATGTTTGACCTTCACTCCTAGGGGGCCTTGGTTCCGTGATAAGAGCCTTCTTTAAGCAACTGACCATCACGGTGAACCTTCGCACAGCATTGGTAACATAAATCTGCCATAATTTGGCATTTTGTTCTTCCTTGTCAGAAGCACATACTTTATTCTTAAGAACCAGAAAAGCACGTAACAATTTCAAGTGAGCAATGACATCTGGTGCCCGAGGGGCCCCAGCTCTCACTAGCATCTTCTCCGGGCGGAATTCATTTGACTCCTGTTCAATAAAGTACCTCAGAGAGTAAAAGTCATTATTGTTTGCCGTTTGAAGTACATATACAAAGTCGTTGATTACCTTCTTTTTACCGAACACCATTCTTACGCTGAATATTTGGGAATCTACTTATATTTATAGTTATCGTAGGGCTGATTGGTTAGTCATGCATGTGTGGATATTGACTTTAGGATTTCTAGACTTTACGAGTATGTGTATGGGGTAAATTAAGTTTGGGGCGAGAGATTAAGATTTGTGACGAGATTGATTGGTGAGGGACGGGATTTGGAGGTATGAGCGGGCTGAGTAGAGATAAATGATTGGACGGTAGTGGCAATGGGTAGGATAGGTGGTTGGAAAACAGATAAGGAGCGAGATAAGTGATATGGGGGTGGCCACCAAAATGAGGGCGAACTCTAAAGTACAAATAATTAGTGATGTCATGGAGTCATGAAAATGAATCAACAGTAAACGGTTTAATTGTGAGCCTCGTGGAGTATAATTACGGTGACTCCTCGAGGTTTACGAGGTTTGTAGTAATTAATTTGGGTTTGAGTAAACTAAATGACTATTCTTAATTCAGCGGTTTGGATATTAAGTGAGCGATTCCTCTATATTACCTTGACTTGTAAAGAGTACCTTAATATTTAGAATTGCAGTGCAGGATTTTAGAGGCAAATACTTAAGAATTTAGTTTATGGTAGGCACGCTTAAATGTGCTAGAGTATGAGCACATACTAGTTGGTGATGTAAAGTTCGCTTAATCAGTAGTTAGAAGAAATCACGTTGACAATTCTGAATCTCATTTTGCAGGAAATCGATCTTACTGAACGTTTTTCTAAGTGCTACTTGAACTTTAAACTTTTTTTGAGGAAATGATCCTTTTAAAGTTCTTCTTCAAGCCGTATGGAAATAAAAATCTGTATACTTTCTCTGAGAATTCATCCTCCAAAACATTTTGAGCTCAAAATATGCACGAATTATTGGCTGCAAATTTCACCAATAGTTCCACATAGTACTTCAATTCAAAAAAAATTGAAAACATTTCAATTCCATCTCTCCACATTTAACTCATTCTCATATTATTAGTCTATTCAACAGTATAAACTCGCCCCCTCACATCTCCAAACACCAATCTCAAAACACCCCGTACCAACTTCTCCTCCGCATCTACCTCAGCACAGTTAAGCACCTGCAACGCAGTGATAGTCAGCTTGGTTTCCATCCTGTAGAGCAACACCATTTTCCATGTATCCCCGTGAGTCAACTCATACACCTCGATGATACCCCCGTACGCAATCCCTATGATTTCATTGCACCAGTACGTATGCGCATCAAGCATGCCAAACGAAAGACTTGTCGGTTTCTGAGAAAGCTTCTTGCTCATAATGTGCTCGCCATTCAACGAATACACAGAAAGTGTGTTGGAATGCACTATTCCAACATTTCCAGTGCTGTTGGAAACGTTGATCAAAGGATACTTGGTTTTCTCTTCGAGTTCAATTCTTCTCATAAACTTGTACCTTGTCAAGTCCCACATTATCACACCATGTTTGTCGGCACTCACACCAACTTTGAAACTACTACAGTAGCGCATGCTGGTAATCGCTCCGAAATGTCCCCGGAGCAGGCTCTGGAACTGAAGCAGAGGTCTGGGGGTTTCAGAGTACTTCCAGACGTTTATAAGCCCGTCGGCCCCACCAGTCAAGAACATTTTATGCCCAATAGGCATCACAGTAGTGATGTTACACGAATGGATATTGAGGAAAGTGGTCTGGTTTACAAGCAACGACCCGGTTTCCGAACCAACCCGGCCCAACTTACGGATAAGCATTTCATCCTCAGCAGTGGTGCACTTTGGTCTTCCAACCCACTTGGCTGCACGCTTCTCGAGCTTTTCAATCGGCATGCGCAACTTGGACTCAAAAACCATTTGTGGTTTCGCCTGTGGCACACTGAGATAGTAGTTCGGCAAGTTCAACACCTCCTTGAGTGGGTGTGGCCTCAGGAACAAACGCAACGGAGTCTGACCAAAGTTGTTGATAGCTCCAATCACTGCCCGTTTCTCTACATCGTCACTTATGCTATCCAAGTTTATCGCACCATTGTACGATAAATGGTGGAAAACATTGAGTGATTTGACTGCTTCTGGTCCCAGCTGTCTGTAGCCAAACACCAAGTCAATCCAGTGGTGCAAGTTTGCCGAAACGTAGGGCGATTCCAACGCCTCTCTGTTTTTCGCTACAAACACCTTGGGGTCGCCTTTGGCCCAGGGAGGTAAAACCACGTCGTTTGCCGACTCTCCCAGCTGCAACTCGCCCAACGCAAAGTGGTTAGAATTGACCAAAAATTCGGGCAAGCAGAAGAACTCTGGAGTCAATTCACGCACATCTGTGGTGTTATCCGCAGAAGCAGACTTCCAAGCGCGCTGTACCGAGTTGAATAAACGGTCTGCGTGGTCAAACTTACCACCTTGGAGTAGTAAGTACGACTGTACGTGTGGTTTAAGTCGGATGAGAAACGAGGTTACAATCATCGCCAGAGAATAGTGGGTGCCGTAGTGGAAAGGAGGAGCCTGTGGGTCTTCCAAGCTTCGCAAAGCTTCGTATCTTTCGCGAAACTGGTGTGCTCGTGCTTCTGTCTGCGCACCCATTGGCTTCAGCAAGTCACGGAACGTATGGGGATCCAGAAAATCGAGCTCCAGACTCTCATAATCAGCAATAACCCACGGAAAAACAGGATACTGGGTCAAATCGTTAAACGTACGTCCAGCCAGCGTATTGAGAAGCATCAAGTAGTAGAAGTTGGAGATTTCTCCGCTGCGCCATTTGCGTGTAGCTGAGTCCATAGCAGAACCAGAGAAGGCTGAGGCAATACGGCCGGAGAGCGATGCAGACCCTACAGAGTCCTGGTCCCAGCCACGCACCGTTGCAAACGATGCGAGACGGCTGAAAATGGTGTCTCTGGCCTTGGTGGACACACAGGTCAACAATACACTAGCTCCGTCACTGAAAAACATCTCCAAGGCGATGTTGCGCAACAAAAAGTGACGTTTTGAGATGCTCCGCAAGCGGTCCAATCCCCAGGTCTTTGTTCTGTGACGAGTGGGTGCAAGTTTCGACTGGTTATTGATGAGTTGAAGGATAGGGTCGCGAGACGAGGATGGTGCGTCCTGCACATCTATGACGTTTCCAGAAGGTGAGTGAAAGTAGTTTTCAATGAGGTATAAGTGATGTGTACCGAGAATCATCAAAGATTCAACCGGTGCTAGCCCATTGATCTGAGAAACGTTCCAGAGGGCTAGGATTTGGTCACCTAAGAAGAGCGAACGAATCACCTTTCTATTCTTGTCTTCTGAGTCTGCATCATTCGTGATTGCAGGTGGTGCAAGCCCTGTATCGTCTTCGAAAGTGTCGTCCGAGCTGCTTCCCTTGCCTTTGGTGATGCCAGAGAGTGCACTTCCAGCAGCAATGGCCGCACCAAACACTCCCGACACCCCTGACTTGCCAATATTGGCACTCTTGCCTTCAAAATCGCTAAAGTCCACCAAGTCGTAGCTGTCTATGCTTGATTTTCTAGTTTCATTGGATTTCTTGAGTATTTCAAGAGACCCTCCAAATTCAACAGCCTCTCCTGCTTCAATATCGTAGGCACTGGCTATTGGGACTTCAACATCATACACCAAGCGCTCATTTTCTGGAATCTGGTCCTCCACAATCATCCTACCCCTAACTCTATCCTGGTTTTCAATGTAATCCAATGCGTATCCCATCACACGCTTGCCCAACAACCTTCCCACATCTATTTTAGCCACCTGGTAGGCCCCTACAAAGAACTCTCTGTTCTCATTTCTGTCCTGCAATCCCCTGTTCAACTTGTCAATCTCTCCGCCAATAATCAGCGCACGCAACAGTTCACAGTCGTGGGAGAATCCGTGAACGTAGACGTTGTCACTCATTCCCAGTTTACCACTTAAGGTGACTTGCACCATGTCTGACACTCTCAAGTGTTCCACCGAGTGCTTTGCGGATTTCGCGGGGCGGAGCCGCAAAACGGCCTCTTCGTCATTCTTCGACAACAACGCGGAGAAAAAGGTTTCCGTTCCAGAAGGTACTGCCAGAGGATCCACCAAGTAGCATGTTCGCAAGAAGTTAAAAAGCCCTTCTCTGTTTTTCGCCTGGTCCTCAGCCAGCAACTGCAAAAATCCTGCTATGAGCAGCACCAAAACTTCTCGCAAGTGTCCATCAAGGACTTCAAGTACAACCACCTGACGATACAACAAGAGTTTTACAGTTACTTCGAAATTTGCGCTGTTTGTCGCCTGTTCAGCCAAGAGTCGTGGCAACTCTTTTTGCAACAACACCAGGTTAGTACGGTCCGCTTCAATCAATGCAGTCACCGTGGTAAGCAAGGTTACCATATCGTCGCTGGTAACATAGTAGTTTTTGCGCACAAACCCATTGACGTACCGGGACGTGAAATCAACACAGCTTCGCAAGAACACACGTTCATTGAAGATGAAGTTGGACACACTGATAAACAGGTTGATATGTGCAAACACTCGCGGGAAAACCAACTCGAATGCAACTGTTTGTGTGAATGCTGAAGTGCTACCGAAAACTGCGAACGCTGATTCGGTGAATGTTGCTATGAAAATGTCCGCTACAATAGTGGTGAGATTCTCAAGGGCAGCCTCAAACTCGGGCGACCGTCTTGAAAGATGGAGGTGCGCCAAAACTTCAAAAATCCCATCCAAAAAGGACTGGCTGAGGAAAAATGGTCGGAGTGAGGGTGTCTGGAAACCAACCGAAATAAACTCGGAGTAGCCATTGACGAGATGAAGGACGTTAAATGAAAGGTCGGCTGCAGTAGCTGAAATTAAAGACTCGGTTTGATCTCCTTGCACCAGAACTGGAGATTGTAACTTTGTGACCAGGTCCAGATTTTTTGGCTGCAAATTTTGCAACCCATTTTGAATATCCAAGTCTTTGAAGTTGTCAGACAATTTGATCTTATCTAGTTGAGTTCGGGTGGACCTTCTCTTTGGAGAAGAAGGCTCGCTCATGAGTCTACCGTCAGCATTACCCAAAACACCCAAACCTTGTACCACCATATTGTTAACAACCACCACCAACTCTGGGATCACCAAAGTAGGTTTTCCTTTCAACACACCAGCAAAGCTGTCAGTGTGGAGCTCATCGACCCCAAATGCTGCGTTCAACAAGGAGCTGACCACCTCGTCGTCACTCCACCACTCTTTCAAAAAATGTGTTAATACATCTACTCCGTGGCTCACCTCAAAGAACCTTTTCATGACATGAGGACCAAGCACACGAAGCAAGCGGCTCAATAAGCAGATCCCACACACCACCACCTCACGGCCCCCGTACCCAAACAATAAGAGAATCCAGTGCACGGTGATGGAGCGCAGAAACTTCTTGAGTGTTTTCATCGACGAGTTGCTGTCGCACAACACCAGGGTGAGGGCCTGCAATATGGTTACACCGCACTCCGTCAGACTCTCGCCACTGTACAATGCATATATGACATACAACGACACAGAACGGATCGTATCCACCAGTGCCTCAGTTCTGAGAATGCAGTTGAGAGTCAAAGCCAACCGGTCATAGAACTCCGGTGGGTGAGCCCTATTCAATTGGGGCAGTTTCAAAAAGTGAATGAACTTCTTGAGAAGTTTTAGCTTTCCTAGTTCTGCTCCATTGAACTCGCGCTGAGATGCACTGTGAATTAGCACCTGGAAGTGGTGCAATAAAAAGTCAAATTCTTCGGTGTTGTACCAGAGGTCAAAACATAAAAGAAGCAGTCTGTAACTCAGTACGTTTGCAACCACCGAGTCCAGGGGATTGTTCTGGCAGAAACCACTGTGACACAAGACCAATTGCAAAACTTTAGCGGATTCTAATGCTAAATTGCGAGTTTTCTTGTACTGCGCTAGCAAAATCGCCAACATATCGTAGCCGTTAATGTTCTCGAACTCCTTGCGCAATCGCCAATTATTGTTGATGACGGTGAATAAAAGGTTTAGCAGGAGGTGCAAGGGCTGTGGGTCTGAGAAGTCAAGTGAAGACTCTACAAAGCGTAGCAAAAGGGAGGTACCTCCAATGGCATACAATGCACCGTGAACCGACTTTGGGTTGTGGAACGTAAACGAGTTCAGTTTGATGTTGGAGAGGTTTTGGTAGAATTCGTTAGTGTCAAATACAACGTTTTCCTGTTTTAAGGTATGCAATGAGCCCACAATTGATTCCCCGTCAACCATGTCTTTCAGTTTCTTGAGTTCGTGGAACTTGGTGCCCACGTTGACCAAGCCTCTAGGGCTTAAATGGTTGAGAAGGTTGAGTAAGTTATCGCGGGAAAAGTCTTTGTAGTCCCATTCATATCCCAAGCCCAAATTGTACAAGAAATTGATCCATTCATAGGATAAACTGACATTGAGCACCGTCAAGTTCTTGACAAGCACCTCTTCTGCTTCGCGGATTTCAGCCTGCTCGTTGCGGTTCACGTATATCTTGTCCCACCACTGAAACAACTTGTAGAGCCCCGGTGATGGAATCAGTTCGCAGTATTCACCATCAATATACAAATTCAAGTTCGAGTAGCTATCATACGTGAGCACGAAATGCGTAAACCCACTAGATAACTGTCTCTGGTTGAAAGTGTACACCGTATTTCCACTACTGGAAGCCACCTCGACCGCAAAATACGAATAATCGATCAACTGCACCGTCAAGGTGTGCTCCTCACGGCTCGAGCTCGATATTGTGAACAAGTTGATGCTGCGGGTGTCTGATGCAAATACATTCACCTTGAACCAAGCATGGATGGAAAACTTGCGCTTCAACGGCTCCAGAAGGGGGAAACTGGTGGGCCCGTTAAAGATGGCAAACTTGAAATGCGATGTGTAATGGCTGAAAACACTGGTAAGTAACTCCAAAACGGCCACTTTGTTGGAAATCGCCCCCAGATCAAAGAGAGACACCACCAAACTCTGGAATTCGCTGATATCGTCACAGCCGAGTTCAAAAAACAGGCTCACCAACCTTGAAAGCGGTCCAATTAGCTGGGTTTCGCCGCTGTCGACCATTTCTATGTACTTTTGAACCAAAAACCGCTGGAATCGAACGTCATACAAGCCGATTTTAACCTTGTACGACAACCCTGAAAGGTGTATGATCAATTCCATCAAAATGCTCTGAAACTCCAGGTACACCTCTGCATCCAAGTCAATGACGTCGCAAACCAACTTCTCGAACTTGGTCGCATCATAGCACGAGTTATCCACGTTGACTGCTAACACAACGTTATCGGCAATGACAACTTGCAAGTCTGGTTGGTCGGCCAATTCTAACTGCCAGTTTAGCAATAGGTCTTTGTTCAACGTGAGCATGGTGAATACCTGGTCACACAAGAAATGAACCAACAACACGTCCTCGGAGGGACTATTGGGGGTCATGTTAAGGTTGCTGATTCTGGGGTTGAGATTTGTGTGAACGTTAAGTGAGTAAAAGTAGTGACAAAAAAGTTAGCGAGAATAATAAGTGGAATTAAATGGTGGGAATTAAATAGTGGGAAATAAATAGTGAGAAGTAGTGAGAAATGGTGAGAAAGGCGAAGAGTAGGAAAAAAATTAGTAAGAAAATAGTGAGAGAAGTAGTAAGAATTAATTAGTGGTGGCAATGTAGCGACAACAAGAGCGAGAATAGGGAAAGCCTAGCGAGAGGCAATTACAACGAAAATGGCAAAGAATTGATTGATTGTTGGCAATATATTAAGTTGAACTACTCAGCATGTCGTGTAGCGGCAGATTTCTGGTCAAGATTGTGCTTCTTTGTACCTGCAATTCAGCTATTAAGTTTATTGGGAGTCTCGGTACAATTTTCTGGGGTGCTCGGTCTGAGGTCGGCTGGTTTAGACAAGATCGGTACTATTTACTGGAATTGCCGGTTTTCTGACGAACCAATGAGAATAGATCCAACCCAACAACTACTCTAGTCTAACGGCACCTCAATATTGGAATAAAAAGGTAGCAGAAAACCATCTTGAACCTCAACAGATTGCTATTTACTTTTGTTTTAAATTTACATTCTTGAGAAAAGTTTCCCCAGTTTTCATTGTCCAAACTCGAAATAAAATGTGATTTTTGCCAGGAGAAGTAAGCACTCGTACTTCCGATGTTTCTTGAGGCGGGAGTGATTGTCGCACTGCAGCGTAGGGTATACTTAACTCAAGTGACGCTCTGACTGCCAAATCTTGCAAAATCGAAACACAGCACAAAATGTTAGTCTGAACTTAAGGTTTGCAATTTTTCCAACACTTCATTTTCGAGATAATCTTCAGGAAGCGTACTTTGTATAATTGGCTCTATTAGCTGGCAACTAATTGAATTTTGCATATTAGAATACAAACTACTTCTTGTTTATGAATGTGAGCTTAATTTTACTTCACTTGCTTTCCCCTCGCCAAACTTTTTCATTGCCCAACTTGTGTCTTCACTTCAACCCTGAAGTTCTTCTTTCCTAACTTAATATTTGCCTCTTCTACTAATTGAAAAATCTCCATTCATATGAGGCATTGCGTTGACCTCTATTTATCGTTTCTTTGCTTGGTTTGTTGTTTGTTTCTTGGATTTGCATTCTATTCCCTGGCCCACCTAAGCAAAAATCATAGCCAATGCTCCTAAGTTAATGATTAATATGGTTATTTAACTTGGAATGGTTCCATTATTCATCACCATTCTACTTGAACCAAGCTACCACACTTCATCTATCGTCAACTTTCCTCATGAACCATTATTGATCCCATAAACTTGAAAATGGTCAACAATTTGCAGCCAAAAACCTCCATCACCTTTTTCAAGTTAGAACCCCTGGGACAGGTCCACCAGATATGTCATGCTTTCACCACCTATTCCCTTGCTCCCTTGTCCATTCTAATAATACAGTTACCTATTATGCTCACCTCCCTTGTCCACTAATCACACAATTACCTATTCAGCGATTTCAAAGCATCTCCATTCGTCTGTACATTGCTCTGGGTGCAACTCTAAAGTCCAACAAGCAAATGGTAAATCCCTCATTCCCTCACCTACTTGGTATAAATAAAGCAAGTGGCCCCAGCTAATTCTCGATATACTTGAAATCACGAAATGTCAAGAAACACCCAAAGAGACAACAAAGCTAACACCGACAACTCTAAGCTCTCTAGCCAGAACCAAAAGTCAGGTCAACAACAATCTCGCCAGAATGATCTCGAGGAGATCGATCCTGTTGGTGAAACCTTTGAAGACAACGACAGAGAGGACAGGGCTGACAGAGCTAACAGAGAAGACACGTTAAATCAGAATGCAGGTGGAAACACTGGTGGTAACGACAGAGTTAACAGATGAATTGTCCATCCCAGCCTCTTACTTTTATTTTATGAACTTACCTTTTTATTACATATTCATTAGCAATATCTATTAATCTAACTATATTTCGTTAATTTCACTCAAGTTATCATTATCGTAATTAGTCTCTCCCAAAATTGGAGAAGAAGACACCTCCTGCTTGCCATTACTTTTAATTTGCAAAAGCTTCTTCGTGGTTTCGTCTTTCAGAATCAATCTTTGTTTTCGCGTGTTGTTTGCGTCGTCGGATTCGTCCATGGGATCGTCGTCCAAGTCATCGTAGTCCAAATCTTCGTCGTCCAAGTTGAACTGCGCTCCTGTTTTGCGCCGTCCTGTTTTCTTGGTAGTCAACTCGCGGGTTGCTTCTGCCTTAGACTGCTCCTCAAAAACACGGTACAGCAGCACCTGCGCAATCACCTGCTCGATTGCTGCTCTCTCGCCAGCAAGCTGTTTGGTGAACTTCTCGCGGCCAGTCTCAAGCGCCTCGCTGAGCTTTTCTCCCCCCAAAAATTGCTCCTCTGTTCTTCTACGGTAAAACAACAAGTAGGCAGCTCTAGTAACACTCTTTCTAGGGTCCGGCACTTCGGTGACTCGGCTGTCATCGCAGTAATACCACTTGTTGTCGCGGAAGTTTTTGACATACGCTGTGTAATGTCCACCACCAAGCCCTCCATAGTGGTTATCTACCCCAATCAAGTCGTATATCATAGACTTTCCTGTGTCTTTACTAGCAACATAATCGCTGATATCTAATCCCTCTATTGGGAAGTCTATCACCATGTCGATTTTGTCACTGAATGCCCTTGCACTTTGGAACCGTTTCAAGTGGATCGTCAAAATATCCCCTGTGTCCCACACTTGGATCGCTTTGGTGGCCTGCTTGTGGTCTTTGCACAGCGGACAGTACCACAAATCGTGTTCTCCCAACACTTCTGGCACGCTAAAGCTCTGCAAACACTCGTGAAGGGAAACACGAGCATTTCGCTGCTTCTCAAACTTGGCTCTGTTTGCCTCTAGTTCAGGGTTTGGAATGTAGGGGGCGTTTGCTCCCCACGTCTGCGCCAGGTTGTCGGCGAAAAAGCGCTCAAACATGGTCAGATTCCAGTCACAGACCAAAACGGTATCTGCTGCAACCAATGCTGTATCCTTTTTCGGGCTTGGACAGTCTACAGGGGAGTTTGCAGTTGAAGGTTTGAGTGATTCCGGGGCCTCTAATAGAGCAGAGTCTGCTTCGTCAAACAAACCACCCAACTGCTCTTCATCAGACAGACTCTCTGACTTTTCCAAGTTATGCAATTCTGATTCTAGTTCTGGAATTTTGTCTTGTGACTCTTTTTCAACTTCAGCCTTGGTGTTGAGGTGGGTGCAAAACGATTGGTAATGGTAGTAGTTGCGTTTAACTGGAGGTAAACTGTCTGCCAAGAGTGGAAACTCGCGGATAAGTGGTCTGTGGAGCGGCACATTTATTCGAGCCGTGTCGTTTCTGTACCTAAACCTATTGCGCGTACCTTTGCCAGCTTTAATGGCAAAACCAAAATCTGCATCCACATAAGGGCTGGCCAAAGAAATGTCTGATCTGGCGTCGTCGCTGCCACTAGCATCTTCATCGTAGGCGATTTCCGGGAAATCCAGCGGAGAATACGTCTCTTTGGAGACATGTTCTTCCGGAAGAGCCTCCTCATACGCCATTGTGAACTCATTAGTCAAAACAGCGGCCTGCCGCACCAATTTTCTACGTATACTGCCAAAGCTGGCCACCTCGGGTTCACTCAAAACAAGGAACAACGGAATGGAAAACAACTCGGTGACCTTGTACAGCTTGTCTGGGTCCTCTATAGCATGGAGAACAGGCACAATCACGTCGGTGGGCTGGTGAGGAACATAGTACACAAACACTTCATCGCAGTCCTTAATGATGTCGCTAATGGGCAAGAATTTGTTGCGCGCATAGTCAACTTGGAAATCACAGTGAAAGTAGTTGCGGAAAATCTCGTACAAGAAGAGGTTTGTTGGCTCCACCTTGAAAAACGTAGCCAAGTAGCCTACCAAATCGTCGTAGTTTGCATTTTTGTTCAACTCCACCTCCAATTTGAAGATGGGGCTTGGACCTAAGCGTTCATCTGAGAGGTCCACCACTGTAAATGTGTGGTACCACTTCTTACTGATTGGAAGTGGCAACGTTACATCGTTAAACGGGTCGAAAGTAACCGAAGTTTTGTTACATGTTGGGCACACCAAGGTCGACTGGTAGAGCCCTGTGAATAAATCGATAATGACGGAGTCATTGCGCAACTTGTGCTGGTCCCAGCATTTTCGAGCCAACTGGGCTATAGCCTCAGCGCTCTCGTTGCCATTCAACTCTGGCTTCTCGCAGTAGGGTTTCTTGTGTATACGGTTCAAATCCTCGTGGAGCGCGTCTAGAAGCCAACTCAAGAATTCCTGTGAGTCCTGCTGCATGTAGCCCGAAAACATCAGCGAGTACCTCCCGATGGTTGATTTGAACTCGCGCGGCGACACAGACCCCACACGGGCAGTGTTCTGGTCAAACGCAACGCGGAGCAAGTTGGCAAACACCAGGGCCACGTTTCCCCGGTTGCCTAACGGGTTGTCAAAGTTCAACTCGCCCTTGTACATGCCGAAAAAGAAGTAGTAGTTGATCTCGGGGATGTGCAAGAGGCACTGGAGCGCCAGGTTCATGTAGCAGGTGTTGCCCAAGTTGTTGAGGCCCAAGTTTCCGCCTCGCGAGAGGATGTTTGCGGCGTCGTACTGCTCCGGCAGGGACAAGCCCAGTATGTACGTGTCCACCGGGTACTGGTCGAGCTTTTTGTCGAGGTATTCGACAAGTAGGTGGTACAGCTGGGCCGTTACGCCCTGCAGGTCCAACGTCTGGCCCAATATCCCCGGGTGGATGAGCGATTTGTTGGCAACTTCAAACACAAATTGTGCTGCCAGCATCTGTGGGGCGTCGCTGGTGGTGTCCACGAACCACACACGCACCATTTGCGGTGCACCTTTTTTTGTGGGGACCACCGATGAACTCTTGACCTTGACAATCTCGTCCAACAAGTCGGCAAACGTGCGGGTTCTCGACACAGTGATCACTGGGGCGGCGGTGCGGACACTCTTGAGCAGATGCAACACGAAAACGGGTGGGTACCGCTCGATTTCCTTCTCGCCAGACTCGGAGATGACGATGCAGCGGGTCACCGGCGGGCCCACGGAGCCGAACCACAGCACCAAGTGGTGGAAAATGGGTGGTGAGACGTTGTACGTGCCCACCGGCTCGTTTTTCTCGTCCCACAAGCGGCCATTCAGGTCGACAATCAGCGTGCAGTCGAGCGGACCCAAGAGTCGCCCGAGTTCCGCCATGTTTGCAACCTCCAGGTTGAGAAACTGGGTAATGTACGCGGTGGGGATCAAGTACCAGAGGTCGCCTTCGATGCCGGTGTTTCCAGTCTGGAGCAAATCGCGAATGAGCAGGCGGTTCTGCGCGAGATCGGAAGCCAGAGACTGCGATGTGGTCAGCGACACCGACGACGTGGACGCGGTGTCGTCGCTTTCTGAGTCTTCGGCGGGTGTGTCTATTGGGAGGGGGTCGGCACCATCTAATAGGGAAGCACCTTGGGCCCCTTCATGGACCTCGTTGTGTGTGCTTGGTGCCATAAGTGTTGATTTTGTTTTTGATTTTTTGGGCATTTGATTTCGTGGAGTTGGGAAATGGGAAATGGGAAATGGGCAATGAGGGTAGTTAGTGTAGATTTGGCGTAGGGAGTAGTTGTTTTGTTTGAAAATGGGACAGTTAAGGTGAGAGAGGATCTTATAACTTGTATGAGTAGTAAATGTTATTTATTAGTTAGTGTTAGTGAGTATTAGTGTTAGTGAGTATTAATGTTAATGAGTAGTAATTTTAATGAGTGGTGATTTATAATGAGTGGTAATGTTAGTGAGTAGTAATGTTAATGAGTGGTGTTATTTAATGAGTTGTGTTTAAATGAGCTGGAAAGTGCAAAGAACAGACTACACGAGAGAATATCTACGCACAAAGAGAATAAGTATAATCATATTAAAGAGTGTAGAAATAGTTCTGGTTAACTACTATTTCGCATAAAATTCAGAGTATAGAATCGTTGAATCTGAAAAATGATTAAACGTAGACCAGAAGCGAAAACGATCAGACGATCGTTTCAACGACCAGACAATGCTCGATATACCCAAGTATATAGACTCATTTTGGAATTTTTGCTCATCATTCGTAACTATTGGTGTAGATTGTGTAATTGGGCGTTGAATTGCATACAATTTTCAGATCCAAATTCGGGTGTATGAGGGATGGTGTTTGTTTGAGCATGTCTGGGAAGAATTCAGTATTAGGCAGAATAGTATTGGCTGAGATGAATTCTGGTTATTGTGTTTTGTTTGGCTACTCCTATTCGTGGGATTGATTGACTTTTAATCTGATTTTTGCAACCATTATATTGGTTAAGACCAAAAAATAGGTTGTTTTGGAGATTTAGATTTTGACTCTTCGTTTGGACTTGGTTCTGCTCTAGAGGGAGGTGTGGCACGTCTTCTCATCACACTGAAAATTACACTACTCAAAGTTCGATACTGTAGCTTATAACCAGGAACCATTGCTGGTTTGGAACGCCCTTCGCTAATTTTAAGCAAAACGGTTATTGTTCTCAGATCTGCCACGAAGTTGGAAACGATTCTTGTTCTCCGATCTTCCCGCGAAGTTGGAAACGATGTTCTCCGATCTGCCACGAAGTTGGAAACGATTATTGTTCTCCGATCTGCCTGCGATGTTGGAAACGATAATTGTTCTCCGATCTCCCTACGAAGGTGAAGAATCCATAAGCAAACCATCTAATTGACTACATTTTGTTCAATCTGTCAAGATTAAGGGGAGCCCGCTTTCCATATCCTATGCTAAACCATTCAATTGACTTTTCTATTCAGAGAGAATTAAAGTGGAAGTGAAACTGTAATCTCCCTCTGCTTGCTAAGTAAACGATATTTCTGTCTTAGAAAACTAAACCCAAATTTCATTCCCTTTTTTTGTTTGGGTGCAAAAAATTAACAATGAAATCATTACCACTTCTACCATAAAACATCAAAATATCAAATAAATAATCATCTTCAATACTCTATTACCACATTTTACTCAACTCTAGCCCTCATCCTTCCAACCTCAATAGCCTTCTCCAACTCACTCAACCCAACATTTCCTCCATTCACCAAACTAACCCTCCTCAACCTCCCCTCTGCCGTCGCTATAACACCCACCCGTGACTTAACCCCACTCTCCTCCGCATCGCCCTCCAAGTCCGCCAATAGCACCGTCTCGTCGCCCACGTCCACCACACCAAAGTTGCTCGACACCCCGGCCCCCGCCAAGTTCAACCCCAACCTCGTGCACTTGCTTTCATCCAAACACAACTTGGTTTCCTGCACCACAAACCCTCGTTTGTTGCGCGAACTCACCTTGGCTCCCATCAGCAACAGCCCCTGCTCCTCTGTGTACACCCTCGGCAACTCCGTCACTTTCAACACCTCCACCACACTCCTATATATGAGGTCAAACAACGCGGACGTGGACCCGGAGCGCGACAACACCTGCACGTGCACCTGCAAAACGTACTCGTAGTTGCGTTTGCTCTTGAAAAGTTCCTGCTGGTCGCCGTACAAGATTTGTTCGCCCACCTGCACGCCCAAGTCGACCTTCAACGCGCTGCGCGGGATCAATTTGCTGTGGAAAAGCGTCTCGTGCAACTGCTGCGCGAGGATCATTTCCTCGTCGGTGGGCTCGCCGATGCGGCCGCGCTGCACCTCGACTATCGGCCACACCGTGGTGTATTCTGACTCGTGGCCGTTGGTTTCGTGGAGTGCTACACTCACACTGGTTATTATGGTTGTGTTGCCCGACTTCACGACGTTGGCACTGGCGATGCCGTTGCCTGTGATGGCGCTCAGCGGGGACACCAGGACCGGTTTGAACTCGGTGAAGTTGCGCAAGCTGGGGCGGATGCCGAGCGCCAAGTGTCTCTGGAGCGATATTTCGGGTGAGATGCGTGCTAGAACCTCGGGGGGGAATGATATTTGTTGCATTATGATGAGTGAAAATTAATTTGATTTTTGAAGAAAAGAGAAGATGAGATAAAGTAAAGGTGGAGAAATAACTGCTGATGTAGAGTGAGCTGGATATATAATCAAGAGGGGTATTTGAACGAGCTGGATATATAATCAAGAGGGGTATTTGAACGATGGACTGGTTACTAATTGGTAATTGTTTATTATTTGAGTTATTGATTGATTTTAGTGAATGCTTTTGACTGACCAAAGAATGGAATATTCTGATTGTTAGGGTGGGCCACGGGTGCTTAGGAGACCTTCACAGCTACGCTTAGGTACCAATGATAACTAATAAAGGAACTACTATTGGATAAGATATGAACCTCACAATTGAATACCATCGAAATAAGTACAAACCAACATCACAATAAGTATGAATCACCATCATAAGAAGTATGAACCACCTTCACAGTAAGTATGAATCTCCTTCATAATAAGTATGAACCATCACTATGGATTAGTTTTTTCCATTGAGGTAGTAAAGGGATGTCTAATTTGATCTTTGGATCAATAGAAGATATTTAAGTTGTCTAATCAGTTTAACTAACTCCATAGGAGTCATGAAAATGTTTTTATTGTAATGAAATGGGACTCAGTCATAAACTTTAGAAGTAGTGATATTTCATAGGTAAATTTCACCTTACTATTAACAAAGAGATCGGAAGAGTTCAGAGGCGATTTTCCATAGAAGTAGTATTTGCTTATCAGTTATCACTGTCCCCAACTCTTTGAAATTGTTTCACATGTACTGAGATGAGTATCAGTTTTACTTGTGAAGTGACTTTTTCATCGTGAATTGTGCTTCACTAACAAAGATATCAGAAGTTCAATAGAATATGTTTATTTTCTAATCAGTTACCACCGTCCCAGAATTCTCGGAAATCATTTGACTTGTACTGAAATGATTCTCAATTTCAAATTGAGAAGATGTGATTTTTCTAAATGAAAGTTGCATTTTACTATTAAAAAGGAGATCAGAGGCTAGGTTAAATAGAAGATATTTTACTGTTTAATCGGTTCCAGTTTCTCCATCAGAACTCTTTGAAATATGTTTGACATGTACTTAATGAGTCTTATTTTTTGTTGGGGACAGCAAGTAATGGCTAGTACGTGAGTATTAGTATCTAATTGTGTATTGACTAAAGAGCTAACTTAATGTGACCAACGTGGCTCCTTTTATAGGCAACCAGGACTACCAATTCACAGCTGTCACTTCTTATGAGCTAACAACCTTATTAGTCAGTCCGGAGTCATGTGAATAGGACACTGAGGATCCATCCAGTGTCCCAGGACCTAACAATTTTAACTTGAGAAGTAGTGATTTTTCATTGACGTAAATAGTACTGTACTATAGAACACTCTGAAGTTGTTTGTCTGTACTGAAATGAGTCTCAATTTTAACGTAAGTAGTGATTTTTTCATACGTCAGGTCAAAAGACCATTTAGCAAGATTAGTTAATAAATGATAACGTAAACTCACATTCTGTCCGTTTGGACACAAGCGGCTGCAAATGTCTAGTATCGAACACTTCTACCTGCTAACTCTTCATAGGAATATCTGGATATCAATGACAACCACACACCGAAGAATCAAAAGCTGAGTTGTAAGGCTGCAGAATATACTACTCATAACACAGAAAAGTACCTACCTGCGTATACCAGCCCAACTAAACAGATAAGTGTAACGTTACAGAAAAATCGTTCTCACCAAAATTGCAAAATTGACTTCTCTCGATCAATTTCCAGTTTTTAATCTGCATATGTTTAGGTGAAATATTTGACTGAAATGTTTTCCAATTGTAGACATTCCTAGAGAGTCTGATTTCTTGTGATTTTAACTAACACTGTTCCCTCTTTTTACCCCTTCCACAGCCAAATCTCTTCACTTATTCTACAATCTCATCATGTCTTCCCTCTTATAAATAAGCTCCAAGCTTTCCTTTGCCAAGTCAAAATCAAAACAACCATGAGTCATGACTCATTGTCAATGTCACAAATTCAAGTCACAACGGAATACCAACCGTAATCGGTCACGCTACACTAAACCAACTCCATATACATCCAAACCTTGAGTCAATCATTTTCTCATCTTTATACACTCATATTTCTAATCTCCCTACGAACTTTAAACCAAATACAAACCATCGGCGCTTCTCCTCTCACGGTTAGTTATCGTCACATTCGGTAATGTCCACCATGGCGCAGACGGGCTTAACTCTATTGTACTCTCTACGTTAATTCACCAAACAAGTAACTAAGCCAACCAATCATCTCTCTAGACAATCCGGTAGTCTTGCCTACATTGAGTCATCTGAGAAAAGATGCAATTATGAAACATTTATTCCAATTTACGATTGAGTGATCAGAGATCAGTGATTTTAGGGGAAGTCACACTCCCATGTCTCACCCATTACAGTATTCAAATCACCCACCCACTATTCACCCACTAATCACCTCCAACCACCATCACTCACCCACCACTCCAAAGCCCTCACTCCTATCTCCCACCCCACTCAGCTCCAAACTCCTAGTACGACTCTCGTATTTCTATGGTGTAATCACTGCACACAACGCAACGTGCCATTCAGTAAAGGCAGAGACTCCTGGTAAGGTGGTCCTACAAAACACAAACAAACCACTCTACAAATACACCAACCCACCAAACACTCCATTCAAAAACAACACCTCTTCTCCATCCACTTATAACACCACCTCTCAATCTTATTAATTAATCGGCCGGCCCCGTTCGCACTGAAAATCTCACCTGAAAATTTATTAACGGGCCGGTAGTGGCGACAAAAGGTGAAAAGGAGTAGAGGAAAAGGTGTAGTCTCAAGACAGCCAAGATCCCCAACAAGAATACCTACAGTAATATACACATCCACTAGCATCCCACCACAAAACTCCCCATCCAAATCCCCAACCCACACCCAAATCCCCATCCCCAGTAGACTCCATTACAATCTCCCCCCTCTCATTGGCTGATCACCTCTGATAACGGCTGATACTGCACACATTTTTTGTATATAAATTGCAGCAAATCCCCAAGTTTTTCCACACATAAACCACCAAAATGGCCACCTCTTACGTAGCGCAGCAAGACTTGGTTCCGCAGGTGTACGAGTACGACGAGACGCCGGACAACACGTCGTGGGCGTCGACTCTCCCCACCGCCAAGGGGCTCTACAACCCCGAGTTGGAGAAGGACGCGTGCGGCGTGGGCTTCACGTGCCACATCAAGGGAGAGCCGTCGCACAAGATTGTCACTGATGCCCGCAACTTGTTATGTAACATGACCCACAGAGGCGGCGAGTTGAATCCCAAGGACGGCGACGGCGCCGGGTTGTTGTCGTCCATCCCACACAAATTTTTGGCGCGCGAGTTCAAGTTCCACTGCGGCGTCGACTTGCCGCCGTTGGGCCAGTACGGTACCGGAAACATCTTTTTCAAGAAGGACGACGCGATTTTCGAGAAGCTGAAGCAGACATTCGAGTCGATCGCGACTCTGCTCGGCTTGAGCGTGCTCGGCTGGAGAAGTGTCCCCCATGATTCGTCCATTTTGGGCCCAGCATCGCTTCTGAGAGAACCTCTCGTGTTGCAGCCTGTTATTGTCATGCTGGAGCTCAAAAATGAGTCGCTTTCCCCAGAATCGTTCTCCAAATACCAAAAGGACTTTGAGAAAAAATTGTTCATCTTGCGCAAACAAAGCTCCCACACCATCGGGTTGCACAACTGGTTCTACATCTGCTCGTTGTCGAACAAAACCATAGTATACAAGGGCCAGTTGGCGCCCAACCAGGTGTACGCGTACTACCACGACTTGGTGAATGCCGACTACGAGGCGCACTTTGCGTTGGTGCACTCGCGTTTCTCCACAAACACATTTCCGCTGTGGGACAGGGCACAGCCGTTGCGCTGGGCCGCACACAATGGTGAAATCAACACCTTGCGTGGAAACAAGAACTGGATGCGCTCCAAGGAGGGTGTTATGTCGTCCGATCTCTTTGGCGACGAGTTGGACAAGTTGTTCCCGATCATCGAGGAGGGCGGTTCTGATTCCGCTGCCTTTGACAATGTCTTGGAGTTGTTGGTGACAAACGGTGTTTTGTCGCTTCCGGAGGCGGTCATGTTGCTTGTTCCAGAGGCATGGCAGAACGATGCGCTGATTGACCCCAAGAAAAAGGCCTTTTACGAGTGGGCCGCGTGTCTTATGGAGCCGTGGGACGGCCCGGCCTTGTTCACCTTTGCCGACGACAGGTACTGTGGTGCCAACTTGGACAGAAACGGCTTGAGACCGTGCCGTTACTACGTGACTGACGACGATATGATGATTTGTGCATCTGAAGTGGGTGTCATTGACGTCGCTCCAGAACGCGTTTTGCAAAAGGGAAGATTGCAGCCTGGTCGTATGTTGCTTGTCGACACCAAGGAGGGCCGTATTGTGGACGACCGTGAATTAAAAAAGTCGGTTGCCCTGCGCTTCGACTTCAAATCGTGGGTCATGGCCAACATGATCACCATGAACGACTTGTCGTCGAAGTTGGCTGCAAGAGACGTGGAGTTGCGCCTGAACAAGTCCTCTATCCCAGCTATCACAGTCCAGACCGACGCCAGATTGGTTGCCTTTGGCTATTCTCACGAACAGGTGTCCATTGTCTTGGCACCAATGGCAGAGGGCAAAGAAGCTTTGGGTTCCATGGGTAACGACAACGCTTTGGCGTGCATCTCAGAACAGCCCAAATTGCTCTACGAGTACTTTAGACAGTTGTTTGCACAGGTCACCAACCCCCCCATCGACCCCATCAGAGAAGAAATTGTCATGTCGTTGGAGTGTTATGTGGGGCCCCAGGGTAACTTGTTGGAAATGAAGCCAGACCAGTGTAACAGGTTGTTGCTCAAGTCTCCAGTGTTGCTGACCACCGAATTGTCCGCCATCAAGAACATTGAAAAGGTCTACCCCAAATGGTCGGTTGCCAACATCGACATCACCTTTGACAAGCTGGAGGGCATCCAGGGCTACATCAACACCATTGACAGAATCTGCCAGGACGCCCTGAAGGCCTTGGCAGACAACCACCAGGTGCTCATTCTCTCCGACTTGGCCACCAGCGCAGCCAGATTGCCCGTTTCCGCCTTGATTGCCACCGGTGCAGTGCACCACCACTTGGTCAGACAGAAGCAGCGTTCCAAGGTGGCTCTTATCATTGAAACCGCAGAAGCAAGAGAGGTCCACCACGCCTGTTGTCTTGTCGGCTACGGTGCCGACGGTATCAACCCATACTTGGCCTTGGAAACCTTGATCAGAATGAAGGACGAGGGTTTGCTCAAGGACGATTCGTTGACCCCAGAAAAGTTGGTTGCAAACTACAAGTACTCCATCGACGCAGGTATCTTGAAGGTTATGTCCAAGATGGGTATTTCGACCTTGGCCTCGTACAAGGGAGCTCAGATCTTTGAAGCCTTGGGTGTCGACAACTCGGTCATTGACCGTTGTTTTGCGGGAACTGCTTCCAGAATCAAGGGTGTCACCTTTGAGTACATTGCGCAGGATGCTTTCTCGATGCACGAACGTGGTTACCCAACCAGACTGACCATCAAGCCCGTGGCGTTGCCTGAAACTGGTGAATACCACTGGAGAGATGGTGGTGATGCTCACATCAACGAGCCTGCTGCCATCGCACTGATGCAAGACGCAGTCAGAAACAAGAACGAAAAGGCCTTTGAAGCGTACTCCAAAAAAGAGTACGAGGCCATCAAGAACTGTACCTTACGTGGATTGCTTGACTTTGACTACGAAGCGTCGCCTCTGGTGCCTATTGACCAGGTTGAGCCGTGGACGGAGATTGTGCGCCGTTTCTTCACCGGTGCGATGTCGTACGGGTCCATTTCCATGGAGGCACACTCGACCTTGGCCGTCGCCATGAACCGTTTGGGCGGAAAGTCCAACACCGGTGAGGGTGGTGAGGACCTGGCCCGTTCCACCGTCAACGAAAACGGCGACACCATGAGATCTGCCATCAAGCAGATCGCCTCTGGTAGATTTGGTGTCACCTCCTACTACTTGGCTGATGCCGACGAGTTGCAAATCAAGATGGCCCAGGGTGCCAAGCCTGGTGAAGGTGGTGAATTGCCTGGCCACAAGGTTTCTGCTGAAATTGGAAAGACCAGACACTCCACTCCGGGTGTTGGTTTGATTTCTCCTCCTCCCCACCACGATATCTACTCCATTGAGGACTTGAAGCAGTTGCTTTACGACTTGAAGTGCGCGAACCCTAGAGCCAGAACATCTGTCAAGTTGGTTTCCGAGGTTGGTGTTGGTATTGTCGCTGCCGGTGTTGCCAAGGCTGGTTCCGAGAACATCTTGGTTTCGGGTGGTGACGGTGGTACTGGTGCCGCCAAGTTGACCTCCATCAAGCACGCGGGTTTGCCATGGGAGTTGGGTCTTGCCGAGTCCCACCAGACCTTGGTCTTGAACGACTTGAGAGGAAGAGTTGTTTTGCAGACTGACGGTCAAATCAGAACCGGCCGTGACATTGCCGTTGCTTGTTTGCTTGGTGCTGAAGAATGGGGTTTTGCAACCACTCCTTTGATCGCCATGGGTTGTATCATGATGAGAAAGTGCCACCTTAACACTTGCCCAGTTGGTATTGCTACCCAAGACCCAGACTTGAGAAGAAAGTTTGAAGGTACCCCCGAACATGTTATCAACTTTTTCTACTACTTGGCCAACGAGTTGAGAAGCATCATGGCCCAGTTGGGTTTCAGAACCATCAACGAGATGGTGGGCAGAACCGAGAGATTGAAGGTCAGAGAGGACTTGAGAAACACCAAAAACTCCAACATCGACTTGTCGCCAATCTTGACCCCAGCCCACACCATCAGACCTGGTGTTGCTACCCACTGCGTCAGAAAGCAGGACCACAAGTTACACGTCAGAATCGACAACAAGTTGATTGACGAGTCTGAGTTGACCTTGGCGAAGGGTTTGCCTGTCACTATCGACTGTGACGTTGTCAACACCGACCGTACCTTGGGTACCACCTTGTCGTACCGTGTCTCCAAGACGTTTGGCGAGGCTGGTTTGCCCCACGACACCATCCACGTCAACGCCAAGGGCTCCGCCGGTCAGTCTTTGGGTGCCTTCTTGGCCCCAGGTATCACCTTGGAGTTGGAGGGTGACGCCAACGACTACATCGGTAAGGGTTTGTCTGGTGGTAGAATCATTGTCTATCCACCCAAGGAATCGCAATTCAAGGCCGAGGACCAGATCATCGCTGGTAACACCGCCTTCTTTGGTGCCACTTCTGGTACTGCGTTCATCCGTGGTATTGCTGCCGAGAGGTTTGCCGTCAGAAACTCGGGTGCCACCATTGTCGTCGAAGGTACTGGTGACCACGGTTGTGAGTACATGTCTGGTGGTAGAGTTGTTGTTCTCGGTAACACTGGCAGAAACTTTGCTGCTGGTATGTGTGGTGGTATTGCTTATGTTTTGGACATGGCCCAGGACTTTGCTGACAAGGTCAACTCTCAGACTGTTGAGTTGTCCCAGGTCACCGAACCTACTGAGATTGCTTTCTTGAGAGGTTTGATTGAGGACCACCGCCACTACACCTCTTCTGAGGTTTCCGACAGAATCTTGAGCGACTTTAACAGATTCTTGCCACGCTTTGTCAAGGTTTTGCCATTCGACTACAAGAAGGTTTTGGAGGCAGAAAAGATGAAGGCCGAAGAAGCTAAGAAGAACGAGTTGAACACTTTCTTGAAGTCCTTCAAGGAAGACCCCGAAGCTGATGTCACCAACGGTGAGGCTGCCAAGATCAAGAAGGGCCACGTCCACCGTCCATCCAAGGACTCTGCCACCACTTCTGCGAAGGACGGCCACAAGGAACCAAAATTGTTGGACGTTGAAGACACCATTTTGGACACCGACTTGGAGAGAAAGGCCATCAAGAAGCTCGATAAGGTCAAGGGATTCATGAAGTACAAGCGTCGTAACGAGAAGTATAGACCAGCTAAGGAAAGAACCAAGGACTGGAACGAGATGACCTCGCGTTTGACCAAGGACGAGTTGACCCACGAAACCGCAAGATGTATGGACTGCGGTGTTCCTTTCTGTACCTCCGACACTGGTTGCCCAATCTCCAACATTATTCCAAAATGGAACGAATTGGTTTTCCAAGACAGATGGTACGATGCTTTGCAGCGTTTGTCCATGACCAACAACTTCCCAGAATTCACTGGTAGAATCTGTCCAGCCCCATGCATGGGTGCGTGTGTTTTGGGTATCAACGAGGACCCCGTCAACATCAAGTCTGTTGAAGCTGCGATTATCGACCACGGTTTCGAGCAGGGCTGGATCAAGCCTAACCCTCCAAGTGTCAGAACCGGCAAGACTGTTGCGATCATCGGTTCTGGTCCTTCTGGTTTGGCTTCTGCCGACCAGTTGAACAAGGCTGGCCACCTGGTCACCGTCTACGAGAGATCCGACAGACCAGGTGGTTTGTTGATGTACGGTATTCCTAACATGAAGTTGGACAAGGGCATCGTCAAGAGAAGAACCGACTTGTTGGCTGCTGAAGGTATCACCTTTGTGTGCAACACCACCGTTGGTGAGGACATCCAAGTCGAAGACTTGAAGCAAAAGTTTGACGCTGTTGTTTTTGCTGTTGGATCCACCATCCCAAGAGACTTGAGAATCCCAGGCCGTGAGTTAAACAACATCAACTTTGCCATGCAGTTGTTGCACTCCAACACCAAGGCATTGTTGGAGGAGGACTTGGAGGACATCAGAAAGAACTTGGAGGGCAAGCATGTTGTTGTCATTGGTGGTGGTGACACCGGTAACGATTGTCTTGGTACTGCCACCAGACACGGCGCTGCGTCTGTCACCAACTTTGAGTTGTTGCCAAACCCACCAACTGCCAGACCCAAGGACAACCCATGGCCACAGTGGCCAAGAGTCTTCAGAGTCGACTACGGTCACACTGAGGTTGCTGCCCACTACGGAAAGGACCCTAGAGAGTACTCTATTTTGTCCAAGGAGTTTGTTGACGACGGTGAGGGCAACGTGAAGGGCATCAAGACTGTCAGAGTTGAGTGGAAGCGCAGTGACAGCGGTGCCTGGCAAATGGCTGAGGTTCCAGGATCCGAGGAGTTCTTCCAGGCCGACGTTGTCTTGTTGTCGATGGGTTTCATTGGTCCAGACTCGGACAAGTTGGACGTTGCCAAGACCAAGAGAGGCACCATTGGTACCGTTGACCCTAACGCTTACAACGTGAGCGAGAACTTGTTTGCTGCTGGTGACTGTAGAAGAGGCCAGTCGTTGGTTGTCTGGGGTATCCAGGAAGGTAGACAGTGTGCCAGAGAGGTTGACAACTACTTGATGGGATCGTCCAGATTGCCAGGTAACGGTTCTATTGAGCCAAGAAACTACAAGTTGTTGGAGGAGTTTGCTGAGAAGGTTTAGAATTTATTTAAGGAGATGTAATGACTGTATTGATAATTGTTTTATAAAAATTTAAAATATTAAGGTGTAGAGTGAGATGAATAGGTTTTTAGAGTATGGAATACAATTGTTTGATATTTTTGTTAATTCGCCTAACTCTGTTAATATGATTTAGTTTGATTCTTAAATGCATATCAAATGTTAGGCTGAGGTTGGTGGACATAGAGGTCAGAGATAAGATGGTTCGGTGTAACTGGGGGATAAATGCCCCAACGCTTAATGTGGGCCATTACTCCTTTAATTGCTGAAGGCATGAGGTCGAAATAAAACCTTCATTTAGAGATTAGTTCAGTTATGCAGCCCAATAGAAGGAAGTTAAGTGATATAATCAGTATCCACATCAATTTTTCACTTTTCTCACACCTTGGAAGTTGAGTTCACACATTCCAATCCTTAGTTTAGTTCTATTTCCTTACTTTCAACTCTTTAAATAACGTCTATTCACCATAAATACTTACACTCTCTTTAAAATCTTAAGTCAACAAATAACTTACATCAAATTATTATTCTTTCTTCTAATTTGCAGCCATTTCTAAAAATCATTCTAACGTTCTAATACTTTCCTCTATAGCACCATCTCCCTTCTACCACTGCTTGATAGTCTCCACCATCTCATCTATTCTCCTCAGAGTACGTGGAAACCTGGGGTCAATCAAAAACGGCCTCAAGTCAAAGCGGTTGTCGTTATACTGCTCAGCATGGTACGACAGCATGGTAGGACGGGGTCATTGTCGTCATCTTGTGCCTGTTTATCACATAGAAAAACCAGACCCTCTTGACTTCAGAAGGGTCTCAGCGGTTTAGTCGAACGGAGGCTGCGACCACTCGTGGTAAAGCTTGACAAAGATGGCGATGGGCCCGCACTTCTCGACCTTGCGCAAACGGCCGAACCCCAGCAACAGGCCACTCTGCACCCATTGCCGCACTAGAAGTACAACGCGAAGCCTAATAAAGGAACCGCATTATATAAAAATATGAACAATCCCACGAAATGGTGAATTACAAGACATTAGGAACCATTTATCCCAGAAACGGATGTATGACCAAGGCATTCCAAGTAAGCTCACTTCATTCTAAGAGGAATGTAAACCCTCCGGTGAAGTGAACTATAAAAAGGGTCGTATATTCCCTTTTTATTTAGCTCTTTAGTTCAATACAAGATAAAGTAGTTATTTAACCAACTATCACTTTACCCTACAGTAGAAGACAATTTGGCTTTTTAGAAATTGAAAGCCAATTTTATCAAATTTTTGTTAGAGTCCCACTCTTCAAAATCTGCTAATCTGAATCGAGTATGAATTCTTAAATGCATATCGGATTACATATTTTACATCTTAAACATGTCTACATATTCTCTTTCTCTAGATTGAATAATTCTGCAAATCAACCTTAAGTCCGAATTCCACTTTTTGCAGCCATTTTAGTCGCTCAAAAAATTGACTGAACTTCAGGTTTCATCAACACCCAAAAACCAAAGATTATAGTAAAATGTTGAGTCAGTTGCCACCCCAACTTTTACACATGCTATTAGCATAAAATGATAATGAGAAAAAAATGCTAAAATCAGACCCTGAACTCTCTACAACTCTGTTTTGGATTCAAGGAGGTGAAGGAAAACTTATCTGGATTGCTAGTGATAAGAAAGGTTAGTTTCGATGGTATAAGGGGCAGTAATAAAGATTCTCTATCTGGTACATTGTACTTGAAAAATAGACATCTAGAGATGGATTAAAACTTTAGTGTCTATGTTACCATCACCACCATTGAGGTGAAGATAAAAAATGCATAGTAGGGTAATTGAAATCAGATGAAAAGTTGGATAATGAAGTTATGTAGAATTTTCATGCCCATCATCCAAAACCAAAATAAGCATCACTTAAAAGTTCTCTCACAAAACAATTTGCAGCAATCGAACCAGAATCAGCTGCCTGCAACCCCTAAAGCACATGGGCAGTACCCCGTTGTGTGGAGAAGTGGCTGATTTTAGTAGATAAATACGTGCGTAGAGTTATTTCCCATCGCCCAGAAGTGTTTCCTCCAAAATGCCGTGGCCTCCCCTATTCAACAATACAATCCCAGATTTCATGTCATCATCTTTGACACAAAACATCCCATCAACGTCTCACTTAATCTCCAACGTCCACGGCAAAAACAGCACACACAAGAGGCATATTGCTACCACCAACGCCTCGCCCTGCCGAATGGAACCGAGATCTATGTCTGCCGAGGCAGTGCAAAGAGTTACAAAGCAGCCCCATCTACATCACAAACTTTGCCCGAAACAGATTTGTTGGTCCCAACATTACTATTCTCATAACTGGTTGTGCGTAGTGTTAACATTTAGTGCAAGGCATCTTCAGAATCCTTAATCTTTCCTCGCTCAGCCCTCAAAATACCTTTATCCAGATAAGGATGCTCTAAATGTATTGTATGACCATCCATTTAATGAACCCTACCTCAAACATCCTTATCATTCCTAAATCCGATACTCTTCCCTTCCCCATACTTTTACCAACATTTCTACTTTGTGGCACGGTCGCAGAACGTATAAATCTCCAACATTTCGCAGAATTTCAAAACCAAAGATGAGCTTCATCAAGTTTGGGCTACCCGAGAAAGGAGTGTGGAAGTTCCCCACGGAGGCTACTCCCATTCCAGCGAGCCCGTTCAAGGGCCAGTGGATCAGCAACTTCTACCACTACTCGCTCAGCGCGTACACGCCCATGACGATCGCGTTGGTGTACTTCTCGCTGGTGCACTTTATCAACCCGATCGTCAGAAATCGCCAGGTGGAAAAGTACTACCGAGAACACCCCAAGGAAAAGCGCAGAGAGATGAGCGAGGCGGAATTGAAACGTTTACCTGCTGCTCCGTACGCTATCGCGAAAACGGCCTGGTTCAAGCTTTTTGTGCTCGTGCACAATGTGCTCTTGAGCGTATATCTGATCTGGACGTTTGTGGGAATAACGTCGTCGATCTTGACCACGATGGAGTTGTTCAAGGCAGACATCTTGCCCAAGTTTGTAGAGCAGTACAACAGCAACAGCGGGTCGTCGTTGGTGCCCACTTTCAACACGTTGGAGGTGTTCTTCGAGACCGTTTGCGACTGCAACCAGGGGATTTTCTCGCGGCTCATCACCGACACGAGCGGGCACCACAACTTGGAGGTTTTCGGGTACTGGTTCTACATCTCGAAGTTCTACGAGGTGTTGGACACGGCGATCATCTTGCTCAAGGGCCGGCCGTCGTCGCTTTTGCAGAGCTACCACCACTCGGGTGCGATGATGTGCATGTGGGCCGGCGTGCGCTTCCAGTCGCCGCCCATCTGGATCTTTGTGGTGTTCAACTCGTTCATCCACCTGTTGATGTACGTGTATTTCCTGCTTGCGTGCTTGAGAATTCGTGTTCCTACAATTTTTAAGAGAGCCTTGACGTCGTTGCAGATCACGCAGTTTGTGATTGGGGGGAGTGTGGCGATAGTGCACACCTTTGTCAAGTTCATTGATACGTCGTTGGACTCGTTGGACGTGGTGAATGGAAATTTGCGTGCGTGTATCAATCTGCCTGACCAGGCCTTGAGTGTTTTGTTGAATGTGGCTTACTTGACGCCGTTGACTGCGTTGTTTGCTGCGTTCTACATGGAGAGTTATTTGAAGAGGAAGAAGGGGAATTAAAATCTGGGGTTTATTGCTGGAAAAATATATTCAGTATATCATGAGTGATGATATGAGAAGTTCATTATAATCTGATGCTGTGTTCAGTATGAAGACTTTGGATATGGATGTCCAGTATCATCTGATATGTGTTCAGTGTATCATGAGACCTTAGATATGGAGCAGATCCATTATACTTTGTTCAGTATGAAGACTTTAGATATGGTGCATATCCATTTTACTGTGTTCAGTATGAAGACTTTACATATGGAGTATATCCATTATACTGTGCTCAGTATAATCTGATTCTGGTCATCCAGCATCAATGAAGACTAAGAGAGGAGAAGCAGAAAAATTCCTGGACAATCGGAATAAACATTAATGAAAAGACGATAATTGAGAGTTATTTGAGTGAATTGACATTGACTTTGAGTATTAATTGTAGGGTAGAGGTTGACAGTTTGTGAGCTAGTGCCGTGATTTTTGGTACTTGTAGTAAAAGGAATTTAAGTGCTTGTAGTTAATTGAATTAGTACTTGTAATTGTATTGGTTTAAGTACTTTTTGTTATATGAATAAAGTACATGTGGTAACATGATTATTTAACTTGATTATCATCGTTTTGAGTACATGTAGTTACATGATTTGACGTAGCTAGTTGTATCCTATATTAACCACTCTAGTATCATATTCAGTACTCTAGTATCATATTAAGTACTCTAGTATCATATTAAGTACTCTAGTATCATATTCAGGACCTTAGTGACATACTCAGTACTCTAGTATCATATTAAGTACTCTAGTATCATATTAAGTACTCTAGTATCGTCAGGACCTTAGTGACATACTCAGCACTCTAGTATCATATTCAGTACTCTAGTATCATATTAAGTACTCTAGTATCATATTCAGGACCTTAGTGACTTACTCAGCACTCTAGTATCATATTCAGTACTCTAGTATCATATTAAGTACTCTAGTATCATAAGTACTCTAGTATCATAAGTACTCTAGTATCATATTAACCACTCTAGTATCATATTAAGTACTCGTATCATACTCAGTACTCCAGAATTAAGATCTCAAAATATCTTTTATACTACTCTATCACAAGGTCCTTACCATCAACACCAATAATAACTACACGGGAGCAACGGAGCTAAATTAAAGCAACCTTACGTGCCCTGCCAACTGGCTATCTGAAAATTCGCAGCCACTGCTTTTTGTGGAACAAATGTAGATAACCTTCAAACAGAGGGAACGTGCAAGGATAAGGTTGCGATAACGTGTGAACGTGTTGAGGCCTTGTATTGTAAGTGTTAGGATAATCAAAAAAGCCAACCAATCTAAACAAATCACTATCTTCTCAAAGTATAGCCTTATTGACTTCCACCCGACTAGGATGGCCGTCCTTTCAATGCATTAGATAGAAGTCGATAATTCAACAGTCTAATTGAAGTATCTTGGTCTAATTGAAGATTTACAATTTTCTTAGGCTTCTACGACACCAGCTTCTCTGATTCCTCAAGCGTGGGATTTCATGGGTATTCAGCTGTGAGTTCGAACCAAGTTCATAATCAGATTTCCCCGGCCTATACATAAAATACCAGATTATGCAAAATACAAAAATACCAAAAATGAAAAAACTCACCTGTACCTCTATACTCATCATCTCATGTAACTTACATTAACTCTTCACTCAATCTTGCATAAACTCCATGTATGTCATTCTCCAAAGAGCAGCTGTCATTTCCCACTGCAATCAGATGTCGCGATTCGAAATGTCTCGCAATCAAATGTTTGTCGAATTATCGAAATGTTTAGCAATCACTATGCCTTCGTATCCAAATATCTATATCCAAATATCTATATCCTACCCAAATATCTCTATCCAAATATCTCTATCCTACCGAAATATCACATATCTATGTACCTTCCACTATCTCCCCCAAAATGTACGCTTCCAGTTCACTAGAAATGTCTCGTTAAATGTTTATGTCTCTTTTTATGACGTCACAAGGGTCTAAAACCAAAACCAACACCATGAAAGACGAACGCGAGTGGCTAATCACAGACGATCAAACGCTACGCGACTCGCTCGAGCTCCCCGAGCCCTCCCACGCCCCCAAAGACCCCCCCACCGACTCACACACACCAGTAGACGAGCTCGGCAACCTGTACGCCCACGTCGACTTCGACGCCAAACGCTACACCAATAACCTCCTGTTCAAAGGAACCCGTCTCGTCTACTTCACATCCGCATTCGTGTCCTTCTTCGTGTCCTTGTTCGGATATGAACAAGGTGTCTGTTCCGGCATCCTCACCTACGTGACCTTCACAGCGTACTTCCACAATCCATCGGCCACCGAGATTGGATTGGTGATTTCCATCTTGGAAATCGGCGCGATGGTGAGTTCACTTTTGGTGGCGCGGTTTCTGGACGTGTGGGGCCGCAAGCGAACAATTTTGTGCGGCACCGCGGTGTTCATGGTGGGGGGCTGCTTGCAGCTGTTTGCGACAAACTTGTGGTGGTTTGGCGCGGGACGCGTTATCTCCGGCGTGGGTGTCGGCGTTTTGTCCACCATGGTTCCTTCGTACCAGTGCGAGATTCTGCCTAGCGAGGAGCGCGGGAAATTGGTGTGCGGCGAGTTCACGGGAAACATTGTAGGCTACTCGTTGAGTGTGTGGGTGGATTATGCGTGCTACTTTCTCCAGGACGTGGGAAATGCTCGTACAGACCCGCAATCGTTTGCCGCAAACTTGTCGTGGCGACTTCCGTTGTTTATTCAGGTGGTTATTGCGCTTGTTCTTTTCTTGGGGGGATTTTTCATAGTAGAACTGCCTAGATGGCTTTTGGATGTGAATGAGGATCAGAGTGGTTTCAATGTTCTTAGTCTATTGTACGATTCAGATCCAGACCCAATGAAGGCACAGTACGAGTTTTTCATGATCAAGAACTCCATTTTGCGGGAAAGGATTGCAATTCCTAAGAAGGAGCGTTCTTGGAGGCATATGCTTACTCATTATACGAGAAGGGTGTTTATAGCGTGCAGTGCGTTGGCTTTTGCGCAGTTGAACGGTATAAATATCATCTCTTATTACGCACCAATGGTGTTTGAAGAGGCAGGATTTAATGATTCGCGTGCTTTGCTCATGACGGGCATAAATTCGGTGGTGTACCTTTTCAGTACTATTCCACCGTGGTTTTTAGTGGATCGCTGGGGCAGGAAACCCATTTTGATCAGCGGTGGCTTGATGATGGGCATTTCACTTTCCCTCGTTTCGTTTGTCATGTACATGGACAAGCCATATACACCGTCGATGGTGGCCTTCTTGGTGGTGGTGTACAACGCGTCGTTCGGGTACAGCTGGGGGCCGATCGGGTTTTTGATTCCGCCGGAGGTGTACCCGCTCGCGGTCCGCTCCAAGGGTGTGTCCTTGTCGACGGCCAGCAACTGGTTGGCCAACTACATTGTGGGGCAGTTGACGCCGATCTTGCAGGAGCTGATCAAGTGGAAGTTGTACTTGTTGCCGGCCACCAGTTGTGTGATGTCGGTGCTCACGGTGCTCTTTTTTTATCCTGAGACGAAGGGCGTAGAGCTTGAGGATATGGATAGGGTGATTGATGATTTTTACAGGATTCCAACCTTGTGGGGGCGGATAAAGCAGTTGTCTGTGACGAGTGTGGATGGGAAGTTTGGTCATGAGTATGGTGAGGTGGATAGGCATTTAGAGTTTGAGTTGGATGATTTGGAGGATATAGAGCATGACGAGCGAGCGATTCATGACGAGTGAACGATTCATTACGAGTGAGCGATTCATGACGAGTGAGCGATTCATGACGAGCGAAGCGAGTTATGAATAGGGAGGAAATGGTAAAGAGCGAAGCGAGTTATTAATAGGGAGTAAAAGATAACGAGCGAAGCGAGTTGTGAATAGGGAGGAAAATATATTTCATAACTCGCTCATCTGGAGTGAAAGATATTTCATGACGAGCGAGAGGACGATACATAACTCGTCATGATCGGGAATAAAAGCTTTATGACTTGTGAAAGACAATTCATAACGAAGCGAGTTAAAGAGGGAGTGATTAATTCATGATGAAATTTCATAACGAGCAAAGCGTTGTGAACAGGGATGGAGTGATATACGGTTTTTAATTTATGATGGGTTTTAGATCCGACTTCTTGACTGTAGCAACTCAAGAATTGAATTCTCGATTCTTCAAATCTTCTCTGAATACTGAGTGTAGAATGCCATAGCGTAAATGTTTCGGCAGACAACCAAAATTGATTTGGTACTTAATTGTTTAAATTTCCTTCATTAAAATTTGCAACCAAAAATTTGCAACCAAAAATTTTCAGCCTCAAATTTGCAGCTTAAAATTTGCAACTTCAAGAATAAAAATTAAGGCAAACTGTGGGGTCTTCTATCGAAAAAGAGAACCCCACTCCTCTAGGAGTGACCCGATCAGATAATCTTGTCCTGGTGATTCATATACTACTTACAATAGTGCTTCCTATTCCATTGTTTCGTATCTTATTGTTAAATGGTTCATAACTTGTTATGATAGAGGATTCTATTGTGGAGATAGAATCTTAACACAATAGTCCTCCTTTATTAGTCGTCACGTAGCCTACACCGTAGTGTGTTGGCCACTAGGTCAACCTGTGTCCCACGTTGGCTATCCACTCACTGAATAATGATGAATAATGTCAAGCTGATAGGTCTTGGCTAGAAAGAATTGGGATTTTCCTCTCAAGATCACTAATCTACCAACATTGTAACCTCTAGGTGACCATATTTGTCTTTTCTGATTTGAAGGGATTTCTCTGCACAGCCAATAATAATCTGGCCTCTCAACACTACGAAGAACCTGGCACATTTATACCAATCTCTCAAGCTTGATTTTCTCGTTATCTCGCCATTTCACCCGTCCAACCGATGTTTAAGGCCATTTGATTACACAGTTTATCTGATGTTAACCAACAAGCCCATATTTCAGGCATTATCTTGGAATCCCGAAATAGTTGAGCTCTCACTGCTGGCACCTCCTTTGATCTCTAAACCAAACAATGGGAGATGATTTGATTGCCCTGAAACTGAACCCTCCGGTGGCCAAAAGTTATATTGTAGTTACATTGTTGTCTTGTGATTCCACGGGGTGCAAAAAGTTAGAAGTCTTAGTTGTTTAGTTGAGTTTAATTGAACATCCATTTATCGATATTGCTTTAATTACGCAATTTTTCAATGTAAGTATGTCTTTTCATTTGTACCCACCTCTTCATACTCCCACAATCAACATCCACAGCCTTCAGGTTCAATAAAACCTTAAATATTTGAAAGACGTTAATTTAAATCAAGTCATAAACATGTTTTGACGAGCACTCCATATCTTCCTCTTCATTTTACGTTCGCCACTTTTACTTCGAATAAAGGACACAACGCAGATTAAAAGATGAATTGCCATCCCAATGCTACATGAACTTCCCAATAGAATATAAACCACTACCACAATAAAACTTGAACACACAATGGAAAATGGAACACCGTTGTACTATTTAAAACACATGACATGGATACATGATTTAGAAGCTCCTATGAATCCTCAAACAGAGTGGAATGGCTCACATCCTCTGCCCTTCAATGCAAGGAAGCTAAACCATTACCCACCACAACTACCCATTTTGCAGCCAAAATATATAAACCCACCTACATAACGTTTCCAGACATAAATAGCATCACCTGGTATGACTCTTAAAATTGACTTATAATTGAAATCAAAAATTGCTTGGAATTTTAGACACGAAATCACAAGGTACCTGCGATATCTTATCTAATGGGCCAACATTCAGCAAAACACCACATTGACTGATTTCCCAACTTTATCACCCTAAACTCGTAAGTCGTTAACACGTTGTACAAAGGACGGCAGAAGACAAAGGTGGGGAGGTCAAAAATAAACCTGGAGGTGGAGTGGTTAGCAACCTTCTCAGCACAGAGCCAGTCGATTCTGCTTGCACCGGTTAACTCCACAAGGAGTGCTGCGGTTTACCTTCGAGCGAAGCGTACAAAGGTGAACTTGGTAAATTATTGATTTCGTGAACATTCCGAGACAAGGAAAAGTTTTTCATGTAAAGTGTCAAATCAATGAGTAGCCAGTTAAAGAGATGGCATTGTCGTTTTGGAGGTTGCAACCAAACTTGAAGAGAATTGTTTCGTACAATGAATATTTCAGTTGCTAATGTATTCTCCTACTCAATACTGGCTGCAAACCAGCCTCCATTGCTCGCTGTTTCTCGCTCGGCAACACCCGCACTTATCGAAGCCACATTAAACAAGCACACAAATGGCATAATCTCAAACCTTAAGTTGTTTGTGCGATTCTGTCAAACTATCGAGGAATTTTTCTCGGTGAAATGCGTTTGTGATGTTTGGTATGTAGTTGGAAGCCGATTTCTTCTAGAACGGCATTTTGAGCTCAACAATTGGAGTAAGGAGACGTGGAGAAGAAGAAAAGGTGAGATATACAAGATTAGGTAAAAATGGGTGATAGAGAACAAATGGTAAAACACAAGGTGAAGGATACAACATAAGGTAAAATATTAGTTACAACTTAAGGTAGAATAAGGAAAACATAAGGTAAAATATTAGATAGAATGTAAGGAAAACATAAGGTAAAATATAAGATACAATGTAAGGTAAAACATAAGGTAATAGAGATACAATATAAGGTAAATCATAAGGTAAAACATACAACATAAGGTAGAATATAAGGAATACATAAGATAGAATATAAGGAATACATAAGATAGAATATAAGGAATACATAAGATAGAATATAAGGAAAACATAAAACATAAGGTAATGTAAGAAAAATATAAGGTAGCACAAGTCAACATAAACATAATTCCCATCATCTCACAATTAAGTCTCCTATGTTCCAAACTTTGCAATGGTTTCCAGTTTTACTCGTATATCTGTGAGGCGAAAAGTTGCAAATGCCCCTTCAATACATCCAAACATCCAAATTACCAGATAACTGAATAGATAGAAGGAAATGATCTACCTTTACTGATCATTGTAAAGTGCAAAAGTCTTCATCCAAATATCAATCCAAATATCAACTAAGCATTCAAATATCCAAATAAGCATCCAAACATCCACCAAACATCCTCTCCAAATAAGCATCACCAAGTATCCTCTCCAAATAAGCATCCCTACACCAATCCTCCTCCTCCTTCCCCTTCCGTATTGTACCCCATCCCAAGGCATTCCCAAAGCTCAAACACCTATCAAATTTCAGAACAAACGCAAAATCAGTGACTCTATATTGTGCACCGATCCCAAATCACTGCCACCGCTAACCGAAAACCCATTCCGCACCCTCTAAAGTCTTAGCGTCCACATTCCCACACGAACCACGCGTCCGTTTCACCCTGGCCGTTCGTACCGGCTCGTCGCTACCAAACCTTCTTCTGCCCACCTTCCCCATTAAACTTTTGTGCGCTCGATTGGAGCAGCTTCTCCGCAGTCTTTTGCGTTTAGGATTAGTGATCAGTTCGCCGCTGCCACCACGGCACGGAGCGCTCAGTAACCAGGTATTCACGACGGTTCGGGACAAACCCACCACTTTTTGTCACCGTGCTACGCACACACAGCACTATACACGCACATCCCACCAGCAATAGATGATCAGTTGTATACTACTACCCCAAACACTTATCTCTGTTTTCTCTTCACTGCGTTTCTTTTCTTATCATACAAATCTTTATATATACAGATAAATCCCGCACGAATTCACCAATCACCAAAATCACTCAGATGGCCATTCACATAGACAATCCGTATGGCGAGAGTTACGAGACGCCGGTGAGTGGGATGCCGGGTGGGTATTCAGCGCTGGTGGGGGGGTTGCCGTTGGTGATGAAAAAAGCTCCGTTGAGTGACCAGTATGTGCCGTACGACTTGACTCAGTTTCATGAGCTGGATGACGATTCTTTGATTAGTGATGATGGTAGTGGCAGTAATATTGGTAGTGGCAGCATTATTGGTAGTGTTGGTGGGAGTAGCATTATTGGTAGTGTTGGTGGCAGCACATTCAACAGCCCTCTCAATAGCTCGCTAAGTTTTGATTTTTCCCGGCGTAGAAACAATTTGCCATTGTTCCCCGATGAGCCTGTGGAGTTCAAGGACCCGTTCCAGATTGCGAGTGTGTATGTGTCGCTGCGGCCGGCCGCAGCGCCTATTCCGATGCGTCGATTGTCGCGACGCTCCGTCGTGGACTTGCGCTCGCCGCGCTCCCCCGTGGATTTGGCGGTGTTGCCCTCGAGAGAAAACTTATCGCTGAACAGCAAAGAAACATTTGTGTCGTCGTGTGACAGCAACGGCAGCACCATATACAAGCACCGGCTGTCGGTATCGCAGTCGGCGATTTCGATTCCGTCGCTGGCGGCGAGCTCGCCGCCGTTGCTGATTTTTTCGCAGCCGATCGCGACGGTGAGCGCGACGAGCGTGCACCTGAAAATGATCGGGAGCGCGGTGACGTTCGAGCAGGCGGTGCCGCGGGGCGCGCGCCCCGCGGCGGCGGCCGCGCCGCAGAAATCGCGTCTTTCGGCGTCGCTCGCCCCGGCAGCTGCCCGTTTCAAGAGCTGGGCCAGCTTGTACCTGCCTGCGCCGTTAATCACCGATGATGTGGCACCCGTGGAAATCGAAAGTCGTGAGTTGTCCAACTTTGGCATGCCCGTAGAGTCGCCGGAAAGTTTCCTAAATGACCTTGAGTTGTCCAAGTTGGAGGCCCGTCGTCTGTTTAAAAACCGCGACCAGCGTATCAACTCACAGTTTCTTCGTTTGTATGCCATGGACTTTAATGCCAGAATCAATGCGCACACATTGCCAAACTCAAACGATGTGAATGAGGTCAATTATATGATTTCGCGCAATCCAAACTTGAAGGAGTTTCACTACAAGCATAATCTTTTCAAGGTTTCATCCATGTCTAGGGATAAGTTATGGCTGCTGGTTGTTTTGGAGCCTAGAGTAGATCCTTCGCCTAGGGATACAATTGATGATGGTGGGTATTTGAGGGTGAATAATTCTGATTTACGTCGTATTAATGATTTGAAGGTGACCAACACAATCAACGACCTGAAACGAATCGACAAAGCATCCACCTTGGTGAGAAAAAACGGCGGCCTTGTGCCGTGGTCGGGGGGGAAAAGTATAAAGCCGATAGGAGTGTACACTAGAGGGAGGAGTTTAGAGAATGGTATGGCCCCGAACCTGGGGGTTACGCGGGAGCAGTATGTTGTTGCGGGGTGGTGTTCTAGAAGGTGGGTTGCTGTGCAATGATCAGCTGGCTGTTTATAGATGTGTGCTGGGCATACGAATGAACGACGAACGAATGAACGAGCGTAGCGAGTGAGTGAGTGAGGAGTGAGTGAGCGAATGTACGAGCGTAGCGAGTGAGTTAGTGAGTGACCGAATGTACGAGCGAAGCGAGTGAGTGAGTGAGTGAGGAGTGAGTGACCGAATGTACGAGCGAAGCGAGTGAGTGAGTTAGTCACATCTTGAAATAATGATTGTCTAGTGACTTTGATTGTGATTGTCTAGTGACTGATTTGATTGACTAGTGACTGATTTGATCGCCTAGTCACTTTTAGATTTGATTGTCTAGTGACTGATTTGATTGTTTAGTGATTAAAGATCGTTTTCTTCTGTTAAGATACTCATTTTCTTCTGTTAAGATACTTGCTTCTTTGATTCTCTCAGATACTCGTCTCCACTTATTCAATACTACGCAACCTCATTCTCGTTTATTTCTTAGTGTAATCCATTTCGTTGTTTTAACGTACAGTAGAATTGGAGGATTTTCAACTATTTCTATTGTTCCAAGCACTCCTGGATTTTGACTTTTATTGTCTTTAGATTGTGTAAGGTTTTGGGATGTGACAGGATAAGGAGAGGGTATCTACAGTATCTACTGGTTTTGGTTTATAAGTGTGAAATCACTAGAGGTTTGAGGATGGAGTTTCAGTATTAGGGAATTTGGAGAATCGAAAAATTAGGAATTGGGGAGGGAGCAGAATAATCAGAATAATCAGAATAATCAGAAGAGAATTACAGAATCGATTTACCAATTTATGCAGAGTAGAGAATACAGAATAAATAGAATAAGAATAAAGTATACAGAATAAGATAACAGAAAAAAAAACAGAATAATCAAAGACCATTTCAGAAGTCCCAAACGAGAACGCAAATCTAAATTTATCGACTACGCCCTCCTTACACTCTTAATTACAACCCAAAATTCCAACCACCCTAAAATCAAATTTACCCCAATCACGCTCCCCATTACCAAATGACCTCACGTTTGGGTGCAAATCGCGATAACAAAACGCCTAACACACCCCGCAGATAAAATACCAAACTTTATTTCGATCTTGTGGCGATGGATCTCACCCCATGGTCTGAGTTCGAGCTTGACAGTGCTCAAGTGGGGTAGGGGGAAGATTGAGCTGGGCAGAGCTCAAGTTGAATTCAATAAGTATATTGGCCAGTGCTCAAGTGGGGTGGGAAGAAGAAATATCACGTGTTGATAAAACACGTAACAGTGATACACGTGCTTTACAAAATATAGGGCTCCCGCCCTAGTTTTCGCAGCCCAAAAGTCGTGCGCGCCAAATCTCACCACCCTCACTCTTCTCTGAAAAGTCTGCATTCTATTCTATCTACTCATCACCAAAATGGCTCCAAAAGGTAAGAAGGTCGCTCCAGCCCCATTAGCTACCAAGTCTGCTAAGACTGAAGGTACCCAGAACCCATTGTTCGAATCCACCAAGAAGAACTTTGGTATCGGACAGGCCATCCAGCCAAAGAGAAACTTGTCTAGATTTGTCAAGTGGCCAGAATACGTCAGATTGCAAAGACAAAAGAAGATTTTGTCTTTGAGATTGAAGGTTCCTCCAGCTATCTCGCAGTTCCAGAACACCTTGGACAAGAACACCGCCACCCAGGCCCTCAAGTTGTTCAACAAGTACAAGCCAGAGACCGATGCCGAGAAGAAGGAGAGATTGACCAAGGAGGCTGCTGCTATTGCCGAGGGCAAGTCTGCCAAGGACGTCTCGCCAAAGCCTGTTGTCGTCAAGTACGGTTTGAACCACGTTGTCTCCTTGATTGAGAACAAGAAGGCCAAGTTGGTTTTGATTGCCAACGACGTTGACCCAATTGAGTTGGTCGTTTTCTTGCCTGCTTTGTGTAAGAAGATGGGTGTTCCATACGCCATTGTGAAGGGCAAGGCCAGATTGGGTGCCTTGGTCCACCAGAAGACCTCTGCCGTCGCTGCCTTGACCGAGGTTGTTGCCGGTGACGAGGCCGAGTTGGCCAAGTTGGTTTCCACCATCAACGCCAACTTCATTGAGAAGTACGAGGACTCCAGAAGACACTGGGGTGGTGGTATCATGGGTGCTAAGGCCCAGGCCAAGGCTGCCAAGAAGGCCAAGGCTTTGGATGTTCCAGCTGCCAACTAGATTTATTAATATAAAGATAAAGTATTGGGATGTAAGTGTAGGATTATGTACTTTGATTTGGTGAAGAATGGGAAGAGCGTAGGTTTTGAAGTTTCGAGAATTTTCAAGTTTCTGAGAAGGGAGACAAAGTGCACAAAATATGTGAATAAATTAATCTGGTTTGAATGTCTATGTTCTCTAGATTGTTGGTCAAGATAAGCGGATTGTCTGAAGAATCACTACTTGATGATTCTCGGTGATTTTGAGCACTTATTTTGTACCTATTATTTGAAAGTTGGTGAAACTCAATTCTGCAAAGAATCCTTTTGTTGAATTGCACGGAGTATAGAACGACATTCAAGCAGTGCTTATTTACAATCACCTTCACATTCATGAATGCTGCTCTCTTTGTAAGTGGTATGTTTCACTTTTCAAGGAGTTCAGCTTCAAAAAGATGCGCCTTTTCAGAATAATCAGAACTGTCCGTTTTCACATCCACCAGGTTCGATACATTCCACTCCCATTAAAAGATCACCGATTTGTAAATCTAGTCAGTGAGTACATCAATTTCTAGGATTCGGTTAAGGATGATAAACATGCTTCTAGTGGACTAGGTAAGAGCTCAGATTTTTGCAATGATCAACTCTTTGGTATACGGCTTCCTTTTATAAAGAAGGTACCTTTTTCTAGCGTAATGTTACTGGGACTGTACCAGATCAAACAGAATTGAAGTTTTATTTTGTGGGTTGTCTCTAAAAAGAGGATCAATCCGGGTGTGGTATGCTATTTTGTATAATTTTTCAAATTAGGTCAATAGTTGCAAAAATGCTAAGAGTAATTGCTGCGAAAAACTTTGACACTTACGATTTTGCAGCCTCTTCTGGAAGGGAATGTGTAGAACGGATGTCGAGCTGACTCTGGCGTACTAGTTGTCCCAGGAGGAGCAGATGTCCCTTGTGAAGAGACTCCTGGTTCTTCTGAGCTGTTTGATCTAGTTCTAGCCACGTCAACTGTTTAATTACTATCGTGTAGTTTGAGAATTACTATTACTATGTAAGTTAGTCTACTTTAGTTAATGGTACTTCTCTTCTCGTCTCCACGACTGTCTTTCCATATCCAGGGGTACTAGATTCTTATATATTAAGAATCCCTAAACCCCTTATCCTGTATCTTAGACATGAGGCAACATACCATCATTTATGGTTTGAACCTGTTGTTCCAATACACAGGCAACATTATCATGTTCAGATACTTTAGCAGATAACTCCTTACGGAATGTACCTGGGAAACCACAGTTATAATCAAGTTGTCATCATGAAGTAGCTACTTCCTTGATACACCATGACAACGGATTATTTACTAGATTAGGCTAGAGAAATGTTAAACATTTAAAGAGCTGAGAAGGATCATAAACTTAGTTATTCGGTTTTCCTATGGGTCAGAGCACCAAAAGTTAAAATTGTTTTGAACTCATTTTGAATGGGTGGAAGAATTGAGAGTTGTTTCGTAGTTGAAGAGCCACCAGATTCTACTAAAGGCTCAACATGTTTTATAACTTCTATATAACAAGCTAGCACAACATCCAACATCCATTCTCTGTTCCATGCAACCCCATCTATCCAAATCAGCTGAAGAGCACAATCTCGTATCCTTTTCCAGCCATCCACCAGTACATATATTAAAACCATAAAGTAAAACCAAGAACAGCAACATACTTTCCCACTTAAACCATCTCATAACCCAACCCATACTTCCACCACCACACAAGGTTCCTCACAAGACATGTACAACTTATAGGAAACACACGTGACCAATAACGTGCACCCCGTTCAACCAATCACCTCACCCATTTTTACAACCATGAAAAAATCTCAAGACTCGAAAAATTTAAACAGATTGTATTGTTTATCACCATAGCCAAGCATGTCGTTTTTGAGAGACTTGATAGAATCTGTTGTTCCAGCTGCTTACGCTGAAGAAGTACGTTGCGTTGTCTAGAGGATTTTCGAGATGTGTACTAACAATTGAACAGCCAGAAGAAGAAGAAGTAGTCGAGGAAACGACTGAATCGTCCGAGGACGACGACGAAGAGGAAGAAGAGGAGGAAGAAGAGGACGAGGAAGAATTAGTAGACCCATTGGAGACCTTGCGTACTGAGTGTGCCGACCTCCCAGTGGTAAAGCCACTCAACCACCACTTCCACGAGTGTGTCGAGAGAGTCACCAAAGAGCAGGAGGAAGAGGGATATGCCGAGAAGCATTACAAGGAGGACTGTGTTGAGGAATTCTTCCACTTGCAGCATGCCATCAACGACTGTGTTGCACCAAGATTGTTCAGTAAGTTGAACTAAAAAGGAACGACTACTTCATTTCAAGGGAGTGATTTTTCTGTATAATCCATATAAGGGCCCAAGCATTATACATAAACGTATATATATTATGATGTAGAGGATAAAAAGACGAATTGTGCGATGAAGAGACAAATTGTGGTGAATGAAAGACAAATTGAGGTGAATGAATGGCAAACTGAGGTGAATGAATGACAAATCGAGGTGAATGAATGACAAATCGAGGTGAATGAATGACAAATCGAGGTGAATGAAAATAGCAATAGAGGTTAGAAACTGTCTACTTATAATTGAAGTAACTATTCTGTTGAGTCTTGTGAAGTGAGCTCGATAGTGAACTCATGGAAAATCAAACACATATCGAAATGGAAAGATAAGTTCATAGTGAAAAATAGTTGCAAATATATTAATATAAGACTCCGATAAATAACGGATTTGCGATGGAATGTGTCAGGATTGAGGAGGTGAATACTTTAGTGTATATGGTACATTAACTGTAAGGTGTTGATATGGAGTTCACTTTGAGTGCACTAGTTGTTTTGTTTAGTCTGTATGGAAATATGTGGGTCAATTTATGGAACAAATGATTAAAATGTGGAAAAGATCTTTTAATACTGAACTTCTCATTAAAGTGTGGAGAAGTAATATGAAAACCATACATTTAATGTTTTCAAATGAAGAAATAAGTAATATGGAACTGAATACACCAAAATATCTTGTCTGAAATTTATGGATATTTACGAACTTTTTCTGCAGCATTCACGTTTACTCTCAACAATTAATGAACAATTTAAAAATGACAATTTTATTGATCCTTTTATATTAATGAACAATTTATCTTAGTGAAAAATTCATGGTAATAACAATTATATTAATGAACAATTTATCTTAGTGAAAAATTCATGGTAATAACAATTATATTAATGAAAAATTCATGGTAATAACAATTAATGAAAATATTAATGTCACTACAAACCATCAATTTGCCAATCTCTCTCAACAATCCACCCAAATCAAATCTCACTACCACCTCACCAACTATCCTTTGTGAATTCATTTGAAACAATCATCCGAATCCAACCACACGTTTCAAAAAAGTTTCAATTCGTATTTATGGCCGTATTACATGTTATAGAGTCTTCTAGATTGCATTGTTTCACTTATTGTCATATTTTTATGTTGTGCGAGACAAACGATTGTGAGATTGACTAAATAAAGCAGGAATCACAGAGCTTTGAGGTCAATACGCTCCCCTGAAACAACCGAAAGAACACCCCTAAATCTACTCCCAGCCATCCAACATCTCACTGATCGCCAGCGTGGAGTAATGTTTGTGGTGGCAAATATCAAAATTGCCCCATTCGGCCCTGACTAATCAGCGACACACATATAAATATACCCTGATCCCCAAAAACCCAGCAAATATCTCGGTGAATCCATCATTGATTATTTGACTCCACTTCTCAGAAGCACCTGAACGATTGTGAAAAGATGTCAGTCCCCAAGCCAGTCATTGAAGACAGAATCTACATTGGAAATGTCCACTACAAGACCACCAAGGAAGAGTTGGAGGAGTTGTTTGCCGGGCACAAAGTGTGAGTTTATTGGTAAATGTAGCAAGAAGCGCATACTAACCAAACAGGTCCGACATTGAAATCCCATTTCTGGTGATCCACAAGAACAGCGACAAGGAGTTCAAGAAGTACTTGGGCTTTGCGTTTGCGCAGTTTGAGAGCAAGGAGGACGCGGATTTGGTGCTTGAGAAGTTTGCGGGGCACCAGGTGCATAACCGGCCGATCTCGATGAGGAAGGCGGTGCCCCCATTGACGGAGGAGGAGAAGAAGGTGAAGGTCGCGGAGTACAAGGCCAAGAAGGCTGCGCAGGCTGCAGAAAAGAAGAAGAAGGACGAGGAAAAGGAGCAGGAGAAGGAAAAGGAGGCCAAGGAGAGTCCCGAGAAGAAGAAGAAGAAGGAAAAGAAGCCCAGGGAACCCGCGGCATCCGAGGACGCCAATTCCGAGGAAAACAGGATCCCAGAGGGAAAACCATCCCAGGACACCATCTTCGTGACGTCGCTCGACTACAAGGTCAACGTGAAAGACTTGTACTCCATCTTCAAAGGGCTCAAGCCCAAGTGGATCCACATTCCGCGCAAGCGGTACCGGGTCAAGCCCGGCGCAGCACGCCCGAAAAAGGTGTTGAACAAGGGCATTGCGTTTGTCAAGTTTTCCAGCGAGGAAGTGCAAAAGCAGGCGGTGGCTGAGTTCAACGGCCATGTGGTCAACGGCCGCGCCATCATCGTGGACATCGCCATCGACGCAAGAGTGCCCTCGTCCGCAGACTTGGAGGCAGCCGTCAAGGAAACTGAAGCTGCAGCAGAAGAAAAAGTTATAGATGACGGACTTCTTAATTGAGTGTTCGTCCTAATCGATGCATATACAGATCTTGTGTAACATAGGGCACAACCCTAGAAGTAGAGCGCGCGCGTGACGAAAAAACAGTCAGAGAAGTGGAAAATTTTTCACACCCGTGCCGCAGTACTAACCCCATTCCGCACCAACAGGCAAAACCAAATTTTTGCATTTCTAAAACTCTTTTTCCACCAAGAGCATCATGGGTAGAGTCATTCGTAACCAGAGAAAGGGTGCCGGGTCCATCTTCACCTCCCACACCAGGTTGAGAAAGGGCGCCGCCAAGTTGAGAACCTTGGACTATGCTGAACGTCACGGCTACATCCGTGGTGTCGTCAAGCAGATCATCCACGACCCAGGTAGAGGTGCGCCTTTGGCCAAGGTTGTGTTCCGCGACCCATACAGATACAAGTTGAGGGAGGAGACCTTCATCGCCAACGAGGGTGTCTACACCGGTCAGTTTATTGCTGCTGGTAAGAAGGCGTCGTTGAATGTCGGAAACATTTTGCCTTTGGGTGCGTGCCCAGAAGGTACTATTGTGTCCAATGTCGAGGAGAAGCCAGGTGACAGAGGTGCTTTGGGCAGAACCTCCGGTAACTACGTTATCATCATCGGACACAACCCAGACGAGAGAAAGACGAGAGTCAAGTTACCTTCTGGCGCCAAGAAGGTGTTGTCGTCGGACGCCAGAGGTGTGATTGGTGTTGTTGCCGGTGGTGGTAGAATCGACAAGCCATTGTTGAAGGCTGGAAGAGCTTTCCACAAGTACAAGGTGAAGAGAAACTCGTGGCCAAAGACCAGAGGTGTTGCCATGAACCCCGTCGATCACCCTCACGGTGGTGGTAACCACCAGCACATTGGTAAGGCTTCTACGATTTCGAGAGGTGCGGTTTCCGGTCAAAAGGCTGGTTTGATTGCTGCTAGAAGAACTGGTTTGTTGAGAGGTACTCAGAAGACTTCTGATTAGTTAATGAGATAGAGTAAAAATGTGAAAATTGGGGATTGTAGGAAGGTTTTGGATTTTCTCTGAGATATAGAATGGAGATGAGTGAAAGGAGAGATTGAGAATGAATGAAACGTGGAGAAGGTAGATGAATATAAGAGAAGGGATAAGGAATGAATGCAAAATTTTAAAGAAGGTAGATGAATATGAAGAGAAAGGTAGATGAATATAAAGACAAAGGTAGAAAAAGATGAAGGAAAAAGATTAAAGAAAAAGGTAGATAAATATGTAGATGAAGGGAAAAGGTAGATAATGAATAGAAAGATAGATAAAGATGAAGATGAAGAGAAAGGTAGGTTAAGACGAAGAGAAACGTACATAAAGACGAAGAGAAAGGAAGATAAATTGGAGAAAACATACCAAACAGTTGAGAAAGAATTGAACAATAAAAACTGAAAAATTTGAATATTCATTTCACTCATACTCCCAAAAGAAGTAAATTCAAAAACCAGTCGATCTTATGCGTTTTCTATTTCGGGGCTTAGAATTTGCAGCCATTAATTGAGAAAAGTTTAAGAGATTTGAGACGATGTTTGATTCACTGTATGCATTGGTCTGCTGAATGCACCTATAGACATCCTTAAAATTAGAACTGTTGCATACCAAGTGTTGTGAACTTGGAGAACGGTGGCAAGAAACTCATAACGTAAATTCACTGTATAACAATAGACAAAAAAAGATTGTGTTCGTCAACGCTTGGGTGGCGATCATAGCTGTTTGAAGGTCGTCGGTTGTATAAACTAAAGTAACTGGGAACTTCTTGGAAAGTTAAATAGCATTGTATTATTTTTAGACATTGTTCAATAAAGAATTTAGAGGTGTTGTTGCATTTTGTCAGCATGTTTTATTGTCATCAAGTTTTGTTTGGCACATATTGTTTAGATGTTTTGTAAGCAGTATTTGCATTTTTTGTTTGCAATTTTTTTGGTACTCATATACACATTTAGGTATTCATGTTTAGGTATACATATTTAGGTATACATATTTAGCTATTCATATTTAGGTATTTAGCTATTCATTTTTACTTAGCATTCATATTTATATAACTATTCATTTATCTAGCATTCACAGTTATTCAGCTATTCATATTTACCTCTGACTCACATTTATTTAGCTACTCAAATTAATTAATTCACACTTACTTAACTAGTCATATTAATTAATTCACATTTATTTAACTATTCATATTAATTAATTCATGTTTATTTAACTATTCATAAGCACACAATTCGTGCATATCTCAAACCATTGCTCATGTGCAAATTACTCCACTAATTTCTCACCTACCATCACTCATCCCTCTCTCATCATATTCAGAAAACCGTCCCAGTATTCAAACCTCATCTCTCATCATCCTAACCCATTCTGCCCCCACACCAATCTTCGACTCACCCCCTCAACTCCCCTTGTACACCTCCATCATTCCTCCAGATTAAAACCCACATCCACAAATACCATTCACGGCAATTAAGGTTTGCCTTATCTGTCTAAGCGAGTTCATCGCCCACAGCACACCCATCTCCACCACTCCACCACTCCAACTCCTCACCCACCACTCCACACACCCACCTCCGGCCCCGGCTACCCCTAAACACCGCACTCCCACCGGCCACAGACCCTGTATCGCCTTCGGACGCCGGTGCCGCATCTCGAGACGGTGAATTTGCCCCAATTTTACCAAACCTAAAAGGTTCTTTGTGCTCCCAAACGGGAAAACACTGGAAACTACCAGGAAAGATGTAGTGAGAGTACCCTCCAAATACTCACTCCATCTTCTAAATAAGCTACTATATCCACCCCTGTATTCAACCTCCACCAAATCTCCACCACATCTCCACCACCACTCCCCCCATTTTACTCAATTTCACAAACTCTCATTTGTGCCTTATCACAATTTCACTATATAACTAGCCAAAATCTCTGTTCGCTCAAATTTTCATCATCAAAAAATGCTATATGCGCTGGGGAACCTGAGCTCGACCGAGTCTTTCTGGTTCTATGACGACATCACGCGCAGCGGTCGTCATGACTTGGTTGTGTATCCGCCGGTAGTGATTGGGACGGTATCGTTTGGCATTCTCGCGTTCAAGAGCGCGAGCTCGTGGTTGCGGCGAGCGGGCGCGGTGCGCATCGACGAGGCCGAGTCGCGGCCGCTTTTGGCCAACGTCGACGCGTACGGTGCTGTTGAAAGTCAGCCCGAAGCCGCAAGAGTCTCCCTCAAGGAACGCCACTTTGACTTGTCGCGTCTCTCGGACCGCAACGAGGACGGAACCCCCCACGGAAAAGTCGAGCAGATTTACAAATCGCCCGCACAGAGATTTGCAGTCTCGTTCGAGTACGCCTTGGTCATTCTTCAGTTGGCCCTCGCTCTTTCCACTCTTTTCTTGAAAGACTTGAAAAAGGAGTTTACTGGTATTGCTCCGTATGTCGATATTGCCTTTTGGTTTTACGTTTTTGTTATCGTTTCTATTAGAGTATCCAATTTGAAGCGTGTTAACATTCGTTTGCCTAGTTTGTGGATTCATCTGACTGCTATCTATTTCTTCAGTTTTTTTCCCAAATTACTCACTTTTCGCTCGGCCCTTTTGAATGGCCATATTAAACATAAACTTGTGAGGGAGTACTATATTGCTGATTTTGCAATCACTGCAATATTGCTCTACTTGAACTTTACTACTAAAGCGGGTGATAAGCCATCGGCTATTTATGTCACTAGTGACGGTGCCGTTCCCTCACCAGAAAACACCACCAGCATCATTTCCTTCGTAACCTACTCGTGGATTAACAAAATCGTATGGAAAGCGTGGAAAGACCCATTGTCCAAACACGACATTTGGGGCTTGCGTGTCGACGATTATGCCCTCAATGTCGTCAAGTCGTTCGAAGCGTCCAAGTCCACCTTGCGCTTCACCTACAAGTTGTTTGCGTACTTTAAGGTTTTGTTTGCGATCCAGGCGTTCTGGGCGATTATGGAGTCGATCATTGTGTTTGCTCCTTCCATTTTGCTTAAGAAGATCTTGGAGTATGTTGATGATCCTTCTGGGTCGCCAAAGTCGATTGCATGGACTTTGGTTTTTTTGATGCCCTTGTGTAAAATTGCCGGTTCGCTTTCTTCTGGGTGTTCGCTTTTCTTGGGTAGAAGAGTTTGCGTGAGAATGAAGGCGATTATTATTGCGGAAGTCTACGCGAAAGCTTTGAGAAGAAAAGTTACCGTAACCGAAGACTCCACTGAAGAGTCTTCGTCTGAGTCTGACGAGTCCGACGAACCAGACAAGAAAGAAACCAAGAAGAAGACCGCAGAGCTCGGCGCCATCATCAACTTGATGGCCATCGACGCGTTCAAGGTGTCCGAAATCTGTGGCTACTTGCACTACTTTGTCAGCTCCGTGTTGATGATCTTGATCTGTGTGAGTTTGTTGTTCCGTTTGTTGGGCTGGCCTGCGCTTGTGGGTTCCTTCTCGATCATCGCACTCTTGCCTCTCAACTACTTCCTCGCCAACTGGGTTGCCAGTTTGCAGAAGGACATGTTGGGTGTCACCGACAAGAGAATCCAGAAGTTGACCGAAACCTTTTCCAGCATCAGAATCATCAAGTTCTTTGCGTGGGAGGACCAGTTCTTCCAGAATGTCATGAAAATCAGAAACGAGGAGTTGACCTTCTTGTCGTATAGGATGTTTGTGTGGTCGCTCGGAGGTTTGGTTTGGTTTATCACCCCAACCTTGATCACCTTGATTTCCTTCTACTGCTACACCATTGTGGACGGTAACCCATTGACCGCTCCGATCGCGTTCACCTCCCTTTCTTTATTCACCTTGTTGAGATCACCTTTGGACCAGTTGTCCGACATGACCGCTTTTGTTATCCAATCGAAGGTTTCCTTGGACAGAGTCGGCGACTTCTTGGACGAGGCCGAGACGTCAAAGTACGACCAGTTGGCCCAGACCCCAGGCCCAAACTCCCCATACATTGGCTTTGAAGGTGCGTCCTTCTCGTGGAACTCCAAGAACGAAACAAACTTCAAGTTGCGCGACTTGGATGTTAAGTTCAAGGACGGCAAGTTGAACGTTATTATTGGTGCTACCGGTTCTGGTAAGACCTCCATGCTTTTGGCTTTGTTGGGTGAAATGGACTTGACCGCAGGTAAGGTCTTTTTGCCGGGTGCCATTCCCAGAGATGAGGTCATTGTCGACCCTCAAACTGGTTTGACCGAATCCGTTGCCTACTGCTCGCAAACCCCATGGTTGTTGAACGAAACCATCAGAAACAACATCATCTTTGCGTCGCCATTCAACCAGGACCGCTACGACAGAGTCGTGCTGGCGTGTGGTTTGGCCCGTGATTTTGAAATCTTGAGTGCCGGTGACTCCACTGAGGTGGGTGAAAAGGGTATCACCTTGTCCGGTGGCCAGAAGCAGAGAGTTTCGCTCGCCAGAGCATTGTACTCGAACTCGAGACATCTTTTGTTAGACGACTGTTTGTCTGCCGTCGACTCGCACACCGCCTTGTGGATCTACGAAAACTGTATTTCTGGCCCCTTGATGGAGGGAAGAACGTGTATTTTGGTGTCCCACAATGTTGCTTTGACCGTGCAAAAGGCTGAATGGATAGTTGTCATGGACAATGGTAGAGTCAAGGCACAGGGTAACCCATCTGAGTTGTTGGACTCTGGAGACCTTGGTGACGATGACTTGATCAAGCTGTCTGTTATGACGCTGCGTGCTCAATCTGCTACCAACTTGCAATCTCTCGAAGACAAGAACTCGCAAATGAAGGCCAAGGCTGATGTTATTGACAAGAAATTGAAAGCACTTGGTGAGGCGGACAACGCCGACGACAAGAAGAAAACCACCGGTAAGTTGGTCGAAGAGGAAAGCAAGGCCGAGGGTGTGGTTGGCCTCAAGGTTTACTTGGGATACGCCAAGTACTTGGGAGGCTGGTTCATGTGGACCATTCTCTTGATTTCTTTCTTTGGATCGCAGGGTGTTTTCATGTTGCAATCGTGGTGGTTGAGAACCTGGTCCATGCTGAGCGGTGCTGAGGCAGCTGCTTCGCATTTCAGTTTGTCCCTGGCCAACAGTTTTATTGAGACCAGCCAGTCGCCAGTAGTACGCATTTTGGTGGGTGGCTACGAGGTGATTGGATCCACCATCGGTGCCTTCAGCGAGTTGAAGGAGCGCCACGACACATTGTACTACATCTTGATCTACGCTGCCATTGGTGTTGCGTACGCTCTTTTCGCTACCGGCAGACTTCTTGTTACTTTCTACGCCGGTATCAAGGCCTCCAACACCATTTTCAAGGATGTTTTGAGAACAATCTTACACGCCAGATTAAGATTCTTCGACAAAACCCCATTGGGACGTATCATGAACAGATTCTCCAAGGATATCGAGTCGATTGACCAGGAAATCACCCCTCCAGCAGAAGGTGTTTTTATTTGCGTTGTTCAGTGTTTCTCCACCTTGGTCTTGATCACCTGGATCACCCCAGGCTTTTTGATTTTCGCGGTCATCATCTCCTGCTTGTACTACTTGGTTGGTATTTTCTACCTTACGCTCTCGAGAGAGTTGAAGAGATTCGAATCCATCACCAAGTCGCCCATCCACCAGCACTTTTCCGAGTCGTTGACGGGTGTGGCCACCATTCGTGCGTACGGTGTTGAAGGAAGATTCATGAAGCAAAACTTGAGTGCCATCGACAACAACAACAGACCTTTCTTCTACTTGTGGGTCGCCAACAGATGGTTGTCGTTCCGTGTCGACGCTGTCGGTTCGTTGGTCATGTTGTTTGCAGGTATCTTTGTTTTGCTCTCTGTCGGCAAGATCGACGCCGGATTGGCGGGTTTGTCCTTGTCGTACGCCATTGCCTTCTCTGAAAGTGCGCTCTGGATCGTCCGTTTGTACTCCAACGTCGAAATGAACATGAACTCTGTCGAGAGATTGCAGGAGTACTTGGAAGTGGAGCAGGAACCCCCGTACGAGATTGAAGAAACGCAACCCCCAGCAAACTGGCCCCACAGCGGTGTGATTTCCGTCAAGGACGTCAGTTTGAGATACGCTCCTGAGTTGCCTAGAGTCATCAAGAATGTCAGCTTCGACGTCGAGTCCAATCACAAGGTGGGCATTGTCGGCCGTACCGGTGCCGGAAAATCGACCATCATCACTGCGTTCTTCAGATTCTTGGACCCAGAAACCGGAAACATCACCATTGACGGCGTTGACATCACAGAAATTGGGTTGAGAGACTTGCGCCAGGCCATCACCATCATCCCACAGGACCCTACCTTGTTCACCGGCACCATCAGATCCAACTTGGATCCGTTTACCCTGTACTCTGACGGGCAGATCTTCGAGGCGTTGAGAAGAGTCAACTTGATTGGCAAGGACGAGTTCCCCAACCAGGTGGCCGAGGGCGAGAACCAGAACAAGTTCTTCAACTTGGAGGGCGCCATCACGGAAGGCGGTGGAAACTTGTCGCAGGGTGAGAGGCAGTTGGTCTGCTTGGCCCGTTCCTTGTTGAAGAACCCCAAGGTCATTCTTCTCGATGAGGCTACCAGTTCGATCGACTACAAGTCTGATGCAGCCATCCAGCAAACGATCAGAGAGGAGTTCTCCAACTCCACCATCTTGACCATTGCACACAGATTGAGGACTATCATTGACTACGACAAGATTTTGGTTATGGATGCGGGTAGAGTTGTTGAGTATGAGAACCCGTATGTTTTGATTACGGACCACAACTCTTTGTTCTACTCCATGTGTGAGAACAGTGGTGAATTGGACACTTTGATCCAGGTTGCCAAGGAGGCGTTTGTTAAGAAGAAGAACCAGGAAGTTTCAAAGTAGCATATTCATTAGAGTGATTAGATTCGTTTAATAAAATAATAAGGTATTAGATGGGTGTATTGAGGGGAGTGATGAGACTTTTACATAGTTACAAGGTAGGTTAGGATTTTCATGGAATTAAAACACAACCAAGATCTTGGTATGGAATTGAACTGTTCATAAAGGGAAAATGAGAGATGTTTTCTTGTTGGGACGGTGAAATTCCTGTTGTGATGATTAGTATAAACTTTGCTTCAGAAAGTGGTGGTGAGCTTCAGAAACTTTAACAAGGCTTGAGATTTGCAACCACAGATTAAGAACCATTCAAATTTTGAAGTTATTCTTCAGATATCCTAAGGTTTACCTTCACTTACTGAACCGGCTTACCATTATACACCACACTGGATAGACTTCAGGTAACTATTCTCCATATGGCCTTCAGTTGTTGAAACGAAAGCTCTGCTTTCGTAAGCATAGTCAAAGATTGAAGATGATTTTTGAACAGGAAAACAGTGCTTATAAGGTAGGCCGTGGTCGACAATTAAATGAATTGAAATATGATTTGAAATGCTTTGAGGAATGAGATACTGTTAAAGAATGAGGCACTTTTAAAGAATGATTTGAGTACTTTTGAAAAACTGTTGAAGAGATGAAAGGAGTGATGGAGAGATGAGATGAGAGAGCTGATTGAGAAATTAGGAGAATGAAGACGGAGAACAGTGAAGAGATCAAGAACGATGAGAGAGATTAGGGAGAGAGAGAATGTTGAAATGTGTAGAGATGAATGGTCAATACCTACGATTTGTGATGTCTAGTCAAAGTCTAAAGTTTACACCCAAGAGATACTCAGTAGAGTCTGCAGAAGAATAAGAACATCCCATCCCAAATCCACCACCCCCAACCAACATTAGTAATCCAATCCACAGCTCAATCATGAATTGTTTTCGCAGCCATTTCAAAGGTAACGAGGCCAACAAAAAGCCCGAACCGCAGTAACCAGTCTCCACAATCAAGCAATGACAACATCTCTCACCACAATTCACTTTTCCCACTAGAACACCTAAAATCCGATCGATGTCAGTGGTGTTGCTAAATAGTCGCTAGGGTGGCCCATTTACCTTTAGATTTAAAATACTAAATGTTTAAGGAATGTATGATCGTAATAAACACCACACCCATACTTTAAACAATACTTGATACATTCTCTTTACAATTTCTCTTATCTCTACTCTATCTTAGTCGCCTCATACTAACTCTCACACCAAAACTCTCTCCTCCCATCTCTTTCCTTCAAACTTCCAAATGTCCTCTTCACTTTATCATCCACGTGAAACTTATCTCTTATCAGCCACATAAAAATCAAATCTCTTCACGCTGTGGCCACTTAAATATATATATACCCCCATTCCCGTTCATGCAAATAAATCAACATGTCAGATCAAGGATACAAAAAGTTGAGCTCGGTGGATGTTAACGTTGACCTGCCCGACAGCGCCAGCTCGCTGTCGGGACAATCGCACACCCAAAGACCATACGACGGTGAACCCGGCGGAACCGTCTCGTACCTACAAGACTTGGAGGAGTTGCCGCAGGGCCGCCACTTGGGACTCTTCTCCACCATCGTGTTGTTCATATCCAGAATCTTGGGCTCCGGCATCTTCAGTCTCGCCAGCGGCGTCTACCAGGACTGTGGCCGGTCGCCGTTCTTGTTCTTTTTGTCGTGGTCGGTTGCTGCGGCGGTATCCTTCAGCGGGCTCTACGTGTTTTTAGAGTTGGGTTCGTTGGTGCCACGCAGCGGTGGCATGAAGGTGTTTTTGGAGTTTATCTACGAAAAACCCAAACTTTTGGCTACAGTCGCGTTTCTGGTGCAGTCGGTGCTTCTTGGTTTTAACATTTCAAATTGCTTGGTTTTCGGAGAGTATTTGTTGCACTCGATTGGAATCGACACTACCGATTTCAATATTCGCGTCGCTGGGTTGCTGTTCTTGTACTTTGCAGCGTTGGTTCACGGGGTCAGTGTATCGCACGGTGTTCGCGTGCAGAATATCATCGGAGCCATGAAGTTGGCACTCATGCTTGTAATGGTTGCGATAGGTGTGTATACCGTATTCATTCCCAGCTCCGTGACAAACATCGACCTGCAGTTGCACTGGGACGATTTTTTCGAGGTCAAAACGTCAGTTTCAGCCTCGAGTTTCGCGAGCGCGGTGATCAAGGCCAGTTTTGCGTTTTCCGGCTGGAACTCGGTGCACACCGTGGCCAGCGAGATCAAGGACCCCACCCGCACCTTGAAAATCGCAGGTCCTGCCTCCCTCGTCATCGCGTTGATCACATACACCTTCACCAACTTGGCGTACTTGATTGTGATCCCTCCAGACGAGTTGGCGAACGGAAGAACACTAGTTGGTTCGATCCTTTTCGAGAAAGTGCTCGGCCACAGGTTCGGAAGACAGTTCTTGACCTTCTCCGTGGCGTTGTGTGCCGGAGGCAACATCTTCGTCGTCATATACACCATTTCGCGCGTCAGCCAGGAGGTTTTCCGCGAGGGATACTTGCCGTTTTCCGAGTTTATGTCCTCGAACAAACCGTATGGTGCTCCTTTGCGCACCTTGTTGCTCAGTGTTCTGCTTTCGACCCTCATCTTGGTCGTGGCCCCTGGTGGCGACATATACAGCTACATTGTAGATTTGGAGGGGTTCATCCAGCAGATCTTCATTGCGTTGACGGCTGCTGGAATATTTATAATCCGCAGACGGTATCCCGAGTTGCGTGCTCCTATCAGGGCCACTTTGGTGGGCACCGTGCTCACCATCCTCGTGTCTGCGTACTTGGTCATTTCCCCGTTGGCCACCACAAAAAGTCCCAACCCTGAGGGTCTTGAGAACTTGCCTTCGTATGCTATCATTGCGTCGGCTTTCTTGGTTGGTTGCATTTCTTTCTGGTATCTCAAGTTTAGGTTGTTGCCACAGATATTCAAATATGAGTTGGTTCTGGAAGAGGTTCAGCTTGAGGATGGCTTGGTGATAAAAAAGTGGGTTAAGATATTTGGTAGATTTTCAGGATAGGTATAGACTATTTATTTTTGAATAGAAATTATGAGAGGTGTATGGATTTGGTGAGTGTAGAGGTGGTTCCAGAAAAATAAACCAGTTTACTATAACAGCTATCAATTTGCTAGTCAATTGTCTTGAGTAACCGAGATCAAAAAGGTCTTGTACTCAAATTTGAGAACTTCCTCTGCAAATTCTGAGAGTAGTATGCTTCTTTTGCACCAAAATGATCTTCCTAAAAGGATAGAGTGTTGAGTTATCGTTTCCAGTCTGGAAACATATCTCTGAACACCAAGTGCATTTTCTTCCACCTTACTAGAAACCGGAAGCCTCGAGTGCTCAACTCAAAAATCCTTCGAAACACTGGACCTTCTACAAGAAGTCCAAAGATCCCTTTGCATTGAAGGAACTTCGCAATGGTGTTGTGTCTTAGGGCTGATCAATGTAACGTGAATGTGCCTCTCAAAGTTTTTTGAATAACTTGCTTGCCCAGCTCTAGCAAAAAAGAAAAAAAATCAGAGCCATTGGGAAATCGAAACAAATTGTGAACTTATTGTCTATACTTCGAGAAGAACAATTTGCGGCTTTTAAAGGTGCAAACGGTAGTATAGTTGAGGTGATTTGGCTGCAAATTTACATCACGTGATATATAACTTCAAATTTGCCTTCAATGCCATGTTATCTTGATAATTGGAGAAAGAAGTGGGCTATGGCAGGTCAGTTCTCAACAGGGTGGGATGGTAACTATGAGCTTACATTTTTCGAGATATTTTTAAGATTTTATTAAGCCTTGGGCAGCAATCCGTGTTGAGGAACATTTCGATGACTCTTGCCTTGTCAGAGTATTCTTGTATCAACAGAAATATGAGACTTTGGAATAAACTTTTGGTATTAATAATCCTCATTTTATGACTCAGGTTTAGGTATTTCTCTCAAGGTTTAGGAACACCACAGATAAACCCATCTTTCTTTTTAAAACTTCACCTCCTCGAAGAATAGTGTTTTTACAATGAGTACTTCATTCGCGTATAATACCTCCTCGAAGAATAGAGTTTTTACAATGAGTACTTCATTCGCGTATAATACCTCCTTTCCAGATTAACGAACTCTCAATATCAAATCCTCCGAAAACTTCTTCATTTAAAGTGTCATATTGAGTTTGAAAACGGTAAACCCCAATTGTGTTCAAATAGATACTCAAGGTCTTCAAACAGATACTTAAGCTCTTCTAATATTACAACATCAGTATCCATCTACATGGTAGTCCGTAAATGACCTCTCATGCAAGCCGCACTATCATTTGCCGTGACCCACCTCAGCCAAAGCCGCGGCCACACCGTAACCAACCGGATTCCTAACTTACTAATACTCCGCCATCCGGCCGATGCTGTCATCATCGTTGCCAACCCGTTAAAACCTTAATATCTTCCTTAGATCCATGAAAACTCCGCCAGTCTCGTAGATCTTCATTAGTAAAGATCTTTGAAGAATCACACTAAAAATAGAAAATGGCTGCGAAAAGTTCGCCACCACAATAACAAATCATTCTTTAATAGATCATAGAAGGTATAAAATGAAGAGTTAGCCTCATTAGTGGCAAAATCAAACACACCATGCATTTCTCATCGTTAGTTAGTTTGACTAGTATTGCGACAGCTGTTTCAGCGACAGCGCATTGGTGGCCAGCCGATTACGAGACCGTGGCCACAACAGCCAGCGCAAACACATCTATACCGGTTACATATCCTTCTAGTGAAAGTACAAAGGTGAAGACAGCTTGGAATAATGGGACTGTGTATACTGTTTGGACTACTGGAGCTGTGAATACGGAAACGCCAGGGAATCCATGGGAGACAAGAACCAGTTTTAGGTGGACGAACGCAACTACTACAAATACGTTGGTTGGTGAGACAAACACAGCAGGGACCGGGGGTAACTTTAATTCGTCTACATTGACACAGTCCACTTTAAATTCCACATTGCCTAGGAATCTGAGTTCATTTGTGCAGTTTCTGGAGGGAGCTGGAGTTCAAAATGGGTTATCATTTATTGCCGTGCTTGGGGCAGTTGTACTTGGTGTGATGTAATTATAGACGGTATTTTGGTGTTACCAACTTTTAGAACTTTATATTTAGTTAACTTATTTAATTCTTAATGCTTTACTTTTATTCTGATGATTCGGGAATTTTCTTCGTAGTTTAATTGAATTCACTTAAGTATAAATAGCTATTAAGAGCTAGTAGGATTTTGGTACTGTGGGAGTGGGTAGTATACCACTAGTAGAAGTATTCTCAATAAATATGTATTCTCACTATTTATATTCTCATCACTCTTAATATTCTCTCACTCTCATATTCTTATCACTTTTAATATTCTTTCACTCTTAATCTTCACAATCACTAATAATATTCTTAATCACCATTCATATTCTTAAACACTAATAGTACGAATTCCCTATTAATACGGATCACTATTAATACAAATCACTATTAATATGACTCACTATTAATACAAATCACTATTAATGCGAATAACTATCATTCGAACAATTATAATACAGATCACTATTAATACAAATCACTATTAATGCGAATAACTATCATTCGAACAATTATAATACAGATCACTATTAATACAAATCAATATTAATATGACTCACTATTAATACAAATCACTATTAATGCGAATCACTATCATTCGAACAATCATAATACAAATCACTCTCAAGACAAATACTCAAGTACAGCACTCTTGAATACTATCCACACTCATCTACACCCCATACTCTAATATCCATTCACTACTCCTTAGAAATATCTCTACCAAACAAAGAAATCTTCACCCAGTCAAGACAAACCAAAACCTGGTTCTTCACAGAAAGACACATGTAAATGTACGCAGATCTCCAGATGAAGTAGGTCAAGGTACCACCCGAGGTGACGTTGGACCAACCATTCCAAACCAAGTCAGCAACAGCCCTCTCAGAACCAATGTACGCGAGCGAACCCTGGTGCTTGTACTCGAAAACAGGCAACTTCTCCTCCAACTTGATCAATTTCTTGGTCAAGCGGTCCTTGTTGTCGGTGGGCAGCGGGTTGCTCAAGGTGTGCTTGAGGTTGTCGACCTCGTACAACTTGTGGAAGTGCAGAGCCAAGAACTCGCCCTCCTGGAAAGCCACTTGTGCGGTAGGTGCGTACTTGGTGAAGGTGCAGTCGCCCAACGCGTAGATGTTCTGCGACCCGTCCAAGAGCAACCTGTCGTCGACCAACAAACCCCTTCTGGCGTTCTTCTGCTCCTCCACCTGCGACATCAAGTGGCGCGAAATGGCCCTGGGTGCGTTACCCGTGGCCCAGATCAACAAGCCGTACGGCAATTCAGACGTCTCGGTGGTTCCATCCGCAAGCTTATGCTGCACTACGGCATGCTTGTCGGTAACCAGCTTGATCATGGTGTTTGTTTTCAAGGTGATGTTGGTTTCCTCAAAAACTTCCTTGGTGTACTCAATCAAGTTTTTGTTGAACATGTTCAAAACGTTAGGCATGGCTTCGACAAGGGTGACGTTCAACTCCTCGGCCACTTCCGGCACCCATCTCTTCAAGTCCTGGTCAATGTAGTCCTGCAATTCCGCGGCAGCCTCGACACCGGTGGGGCCACCACCGCAGATGAGAATCGACAACAACCTCTTTCTGTCAGCATCACCCTTGGGCAAAATGTTGGCAGCCTCGATACATTCAAACAATCTCTTTCTTATGGCAACGGAGTCGCTGATTTCCTTCAAGAAAGTGGAGTTTTCAGCGACACCGGGAATCCCAAAGGTAGAGGGCTGTGCACCCACACCAACCACCAAGTAGTCGTAGTTCAAGGTGGTGGTGATTTGATCAACACCACTGATATTGGATGTGGACGATGCGGTATCCTTACCTGAGTGTCCGGAATGAACAGTAGTGGACTGCTTCAAGGTGACAACGTTGTTAACAGTATCAATACTAGTAGCCTCAGCTTCCAAATAGATAACTTCTGCCTTTCCTCTTCTGGTAATAGATCTAACCGGCTCGATAATCGATCTCAATTCAACAGTTCCAGTAGGAATGGACGGCAACAACGGGGTGAACAAAAAGTAGTTTCTGGGCGAAACAACGACAACATTGTACAAGGACGTGTCCAAGTTCTTCAAAAGCGAAATGGAACCCCAGCCAGACCCCAAGATGACCAACGTCTTCTTTCTCTGGCCGTTTTCAAAGAATGGAACCTGTTTGTCCTGGTCCGCAGGGAATGACTCGAGGTACACCTTGTAGCTGACTAAGCCGACAGAACCGAGCACGGTCAAGGCGGTGATGCCCTTGGTGTAGTTCCAGGCCTTGCGGAAGCCGCCCACCTTGGGCTTGGCCGTGTTCAATGTCCTGCTGGAGGACGAAAACATCCTCCTGGCCGCTGTGTTTCTCAACATGTTCATTGCGATAAAGAACAAAAGTGCAAATTGGTTTAATTTGTACTTTTTTTTTCCGCTAAGATTTGAGGCTCTGTGCAGGGACAGGGCCAATCAGACGGGCGGAAATGGGGGTTTCCAGTGGGGCAGGGGGATTAGGTAGGGTGGATGTTGAATGGGCACGGCCATTAGATGTTTTGGAATCGATTTGGTTGGTGCCGGCGAGGTGATTTGGGTTTATATTTGGTTTGATTTAGTTTAGCTTGCGTTTGTGGTGATGAGATGCGGGCAATTTGGTCTGTTACTCCGAGATTCAATTGCCGAGATTGATATGGTTGGTGAGCATAGTAGAGGAGTGGATTGTAGAGGAGTGGTTGTGAGAGGAGAGGAAAAAACGCGGGTCACTACGAGATGACGGCTTCGTTACTACGGAACGATCGGGATGATTGGAATAACCTTTGGAACAACGAAAATAGAAGCATCTGGAGGTTAATCTAAAAAACTTTTCACCGTTTGTACACTAAAATGCAAATTCGAGCGGCAGCCGTCCGGAGAGTTTTGGTATGCCATTAGAGGCTTCTGACTGCGAGTCTAGTGAATCGAACGAGTAGACTAAGCATGCCTCTCGTGAAACCTGACTGGCTTGCGCGAATTAGGTCTTTGGTGTCCGGTTGGGTGTCGTCCATGGTACTGCGGTTTGGGTTTTGTTTGATTTGCAGCCGTTTGCAAAGTCCGATGAGCATAACTTAGGAACGGGGAGAGGGGTTGAGAGTGGATTTGGTGAGTGTTGGTGATTGTGAAGATTGAGTGATTGTGGTGATTGTGATGATTGTGATGATTGTGATGATTGTGATGATTGAGAGATTGTGGTGATTGTGATGATTGTGATGATTGTGATGATTGTGATGATTGAATGAGTGTTGGTGATTGTGGTGATTGTGATGATTGTGGTGATTGAGTGCTTGAGTTTGGTTAAGTTCGGTGATCTTGAATGGAGTATAGTATTGATGAGAATGAGAGATGGTTCCATATAGGAATGAGATGGGTGAATAAGTTCACTACACTCAATTGTTATTTGGTTTTGGGCGAGGATAGAAACTCAAGTTTGGTGCGATTGGCATAGACTTTTAAAGAAATGGTTGGGAGATGGTAACGAAGAGAAGTCGGCATGTAAGTTGATGTTGAGCACTAAAAGTATGGAAAATGTGTTTCCCACAAATGAATTTGTATGTTCAGGGAGCATTTAGGCTCAAAGAATGAAATTGAATGGACTCGAGAGGGCAATTTTGCAGCTTTCAGTTACTGCTCATAATTGACTCTTAATCTGAATTATTTATTGCAGACGGCATAATACTCGAGAACCAACCTTTCAGTTTGTTCAAATAATCAACCAAACAAAGACAACAATTATCTTGTAACCCTCAAAGCAATCTAAACTTTGAACTGAAATAAACACTCACACAGCCAGTAAAAACCAAGCTCGAACAAGATATGATAATCTTGAGTGTTGTAAATTAGGTGAACAATTCTGAAACAAAATAATTAATTATTAAGAAACTTGACCATTCAGACACTGGTCTTTTTGTTAGTCTCCTAATAGTCACTTTGATCTTACATTCCATTCTTTGTATGTCCAGCTCTGAAAAACTCAATTACGATTAATATCAACATATCATTAAGAGCCCTTACTAAGCCCTTTAGTTTTGAACTCTACAAGCGTTCGCAATTTGACCTTTTGCATCACAATAAACTTAAATTTGGTACATTGTGATACTTGAAAGTGGTTTCATTCACCTATGCGCATGATATAACTTGGTATATAAAATCTAACGTCTGTTTTAACTTCTCCTTTATGCTTTCCTGGCATATTATCATACACAATTCAAATCTACCTGCATCATGTACCTCTAATCTGCTTTCAAAGTTTGCAAAGTATGAATAGGACCCTTAAAGTCAGTGTAGCAATCACTTCACGTTTTTTTTTGTTCTCGTTAATTTAATTAAAACTTCACCAGGGATCGACTTTCTTAAAATCTTGTCAGTGTGTATGCCCTTACTATTGCTTCTTGTTCCTATTAATTCTATCCTCACTTTAACCAAAGTAACCCCCAATTATACAGCCCCACTAACCCTCTCCTCATTCCACCGATTCAACTTCTCCCTCCTTAAATGATAACTCTTCCGACTCTCACGAAAGTCAGCTACAAACCCATTCAAGTCCTGCTCAAAATCCTCCAGTGTCGACTTCTTAAAGTTCTTAATCAACTCTAACGACTCACTGTTGTTCACCTCCACGACATTCTTAAACTTGATAGTGATCAACGTGTCCAAATTGTAATTGTTCGCAAGTAGTTGGTACTGGGTCAACTGCATGTTCGTGAACTTCGAGTACAATTCCTGCAAGTTTGCTACTTGTTTCCGGATATGCTGACTCAACTCGTCGTAGTCACCGATTAGCTTAGTGATCTCGTGGTACGTCTTTATAATGGTGTCCACCTTGTCCATGCTCTTCTGACTGAACGATTTGTACGAGCTCAAAGACTGCAAGTGTCCGTTGAGCAACTGCGCTGTGTTGATAAACTCAACCATTCCCGCCTGCGGAAGCGACTCGATCGACTTGGGAAGAGGAAACACCCGGAGTTGCTCTAGCGTGATTGGATGTAGTTGCTCGGGGAGGTTGCTCATGATGTTTTTGATACTTTTGATAGTTTTGATAATTTTGTCGTGATGTCGTCTACAAAATTTAGGCTGCAAAAAACGACATTAATACTTTGTATTAACTATAAGAAGAGAAATAAAGAGAGGGAGAGAAATCTAAATAGAGACGGAGTAATTTTAGTAGCTAACGTCCGTAGGAAGAGTAGAGTTGGACGTTGACAGTCCCGTTGGAACAGGAAGCGCAGCAACTTCGTTAATCAGTGGAAGACCTGGACCGTTAGCAGGAACTGGGAACAATGGACCCAAGCCAAACTGGAAAACACTCTTGACTGCAGCAGTCAATTCAAGAGCAAGCGCCTTGGAAGTACCCGGGTATTCCAAATTGGAAGTTCTGAACTGAGAAGAACAACCCTGGACTGGTGCCTCGCCGTTGAATCTCTTCTGGAGCCAGGAGAAAGCAGCTGGAGAACCACTGATAAACTCGGTAACATGGTCGTCCAAGGCGTCTTCAGCCAACTCGAACGACTTGATACCCCACTTGCACCAGTTATCGTAGGTTCTTTGGACTCCAACAAAAGGAACGACCTCATCAAGCTTAGACTCGTAGACAAAGAGAGGCATGTCTGGCATTTCACCATTGTCGGTCAAGGCCAAGGTGTTTTCAGCAATGACTTCCTGGATTTCAGGACGCTGGAGGAAGCTGTAACCACTGCTGATAATGGGGTCAATCCCAGTCCAGAAATGGCGTCCCAAACCAGCAACAATGTTTGGAATAAGACACTGAGAACTGGCCCAGCTAAAGTAGGAGGCACTCAATGGGTCCTTGATTTCCTTGGCAACCTCCTGCTTAACAATAGGGTATTCATTACACAAACCGTTCAAAGCAGCAGCAGTCAAACCAGAGAAAGGACCACCTTCGACAGCAACAGTGGTGGCAGTGATGTTGGTGACGAAACCACCAACAGCAACACCAATCAAGTGGGGCTTCAATTCTGGAGCATAGTTTGGTTGCAAAGCAGCAGCCCAACCAGAAGCAAGAGATCCACCAGAGTAGCCCCACAAGGCGGTTTTAGCATCAGAGTGAAGACCACCAAGCAGCGAGTTCAAAGTGGCTCTAATTGAGTCCAAAACAGCGTGGCCGGCCTGTCTGCCAACAGTGAAAGCAGACTTAGGACCTTCATAGTCTGGAGTGACGACAAACCAACCTTCATTCAAGGCAGCCTGGATCAACAACATCTCGGCCTGGACGTTCAAAGTGGTCAAGGCTGGTGCTCCAAGCTCTAACGAATAAGAGTTGGCACAGTTTGGAGAAGAGGAGTCTTCAGCAATCTGGTAACTAAGCAACTTGGAAGGGTCGGCATTGAATGGTTGAATAACAGTGGTGACAATAGCATTGGGGTTACCTTGGGAGTCAGTGGATCTGACCAACAACTGCCAGGTGTTTTCAACTTGGACAGGCAAAATAATAGATCTCAAGTGCGTTGGAATGAGTCTAGACTTCAAAATAGTACCTTCTGGCTGGTTCTCAAAACCACTTGGGGGTTGGTAGAAAGTATCAGAGCTAGGTGGAATAGCTTGGTCGAGTGGAACAGCAAAAACCACTGACAAAATCAGGAAAAGCGAAAGAATGGACCAGATATTCATGGTGTTGAGGATCTGTGAGTGAAGAGCATTATTCTTGGGATATTGCTGCTCTTAAATACCGTTTCTTGTGCGTATTGCTTACCCTTACCCCTCCAGCACAAACATAACCCTCCTTCTCCAAGCACAAACTTAAGTTTCGCCTACATGCAACGTTTTGAGCAGTTTTACCTGTTGTTTGAAATCATTGTTACTCTGTGAATAAAAATATAACCTAAAGAAACTGTTGGAACTGATGTTATTTTTTGATGGGCCTATTCTGAATGAATGACGAGGCTGGTTTTTATCAACGAAGGCGTACTTGCTCTGTTGAAGCGTTCGTTGGCTCAAATTTGACTATGAGATTTGCAGCCATTGTAGAAGATGTATCAAGGAAGCTGGGACTAAAACCATGTTGGCTCAAAAAATTCTCACTGATTCGTAGAATTTGCAACTAATCCTTTTTCACCTAAAGAAAAGGTACAATTCGATTGTCACTTTAAACACGGGTTGCAACTTACATATCTAACTTCCTCAGTTGAAATAAACACTATGGAGAAAACAAAGAGTGAAAAACAATCGACCCTTGACGAGCACCGTTTTGGTGAGCCTATGCAGCTCTGATACAGCACTTATCAGTTCTAGTTGAACGCAGCGAGGTCACTGAATTCCAATGAATGTGCCGTGGGGAAACGTTGCGGAAGCTTTCGGTAATGCGCCGACTACACGGAGTAGGTAGGCACCGGGGCCGCGGAGTAGTGAGGTACCGAGTGCACGGAGCTAGGAGTATAATGAAAATGCGTGGAAACGCGTTACAAAACAGAAATAGGAACCATTATAACTTTTGAGATATTTTCTGTCTAGAAGAAGTCTTAATATTAGTTAAATCGTCAGGTTTACGCTACTGCACTCAGGGCAGGCAATCATGGTAACTAGCAATCACTCCTCATAAGCATCCTACACTTGAACCTTCGATTGTGGTGTGTTTCAGTTGGAAAGTTAAAGTGGACAGGATTTTCTATTGTACGAATTCGAAAACAGACTTTATGGTATTGTATGCGGAAAAACTGTACGACGAGCACTTTAAACCAAGTTCCGCTATCTCTGGTCCAAGCAAGCCCTTGCATCTCCACCTGTGGCAAGCCCTTGCTTTAGAAGATGTGAAATTCCTGTGTTTCTGCACCTTAGTGCACATTTGGCTCGCAGAATCCTAAAAATAGTATGATTTTGCAACCCTTGGTTCGTGGTTCATTTAAGATTTATGGTTTTGAATGAAAGACGTACGCGTGTCTAGTAATGCCAGGGCTCTGTTCAAGTCTATGGTGTTCCTTTGAATTTGCTCTTAGAAATCAAGCTGTCGTTCACTGTAGACTAGGGTTTCCTAGGATTCCTGCGAAAACAAAGGCCTCGGAACAATACTTAAAGTGAGGGTGAAATCACAGACTTCATCTTCTCCTGGATAGGTAGGGTAGCATTTTAGCGAAGCCACGTGGAACGATCTCATGAGAACTACTGTGTACCATTTGCACACGAAAGAACGGAGTTGAAGGGATGTGGAGGTTCTAAAATCGCAGAAAAGATATTGTGCAAAATGGGTCATAGCACTTAAATGTTGTTGCTGTACAATAGAAATCAGATCTCCATACAATTCATTTGTAACGTGGACGCTAAATCACAATATTGGAAAGGTTGTTGTTGTACAAACGCATTCAGCGACTGGAAGTTCTTGGCTTTACAAAGGAAAATGATTGACGGTCCGAAATTTTACGGAAATAAACGAGAGTGCAGAGTCTGACAACCTCTGGATTCTCCAGAACCTATATGAATCGTGTTTTCTCAATATTTCACGTAAGAAGAATGATTCCCACCGAAGTGAGCTACATTGCCTTTTGTTGTAAATTTGTATGTCAGTCTTTTCATACAATAATTGCATTTCTTGAAAAGTTAGCTTGCACTGGTGTAGCAGAACTGGTTGCACATTTAATTACCGGGTGCAAATTATGCTAACATGAACAAATATCAGATGAACTTAAACAATACAAAGACTATTGTATTAAACAAAAGAGCCGTCTAAACAATATGGTTTCTTCGGTTGAGATCAACCGAAGTTGTATGCGAACACAGGCTAGACTACGGTTTCTCCTAAGATTGAGTTCCTATTTATCCACGACATTCTGGTTTGAAATTCATTTTAATTAACGAGGTTTTCGCAAGGAAACTAGTTCGTCTGTTTAGGTCTGGTATCCGAAGAGTTTTTCATTCACAAAGAGATTACTTTGTAAAGATTTTGATAAAAGACCAGACTGAACTGCTCTTAAATCTTGAAAACCAAAAGAGATATACCCAGTTTGCTCAAAGCGCCTATAGTGATCTTAAATGAGTACACTAATTTAGTGTGACAGCTTTCGACTTAATCTCTAGTACAACTTTGGAGGTAAAGCAAATTTTATAGTCATGAGAAAGTTTGAAGCGTTTTTCTGATATTCTTCCGGAGTCAAGCTAACTAGATACAATCTAGTAATGTAGTTTTAATGAAATTCGATATGAGGAGCTTTTGGTCTGACCAGATTCTTTTAAAATACTTGGTTAACTTAGAGCATTGAAAAATGATTAACTTTTCAACTTAAAAAAACATTAACATGGCTGCAAAAATGCTTGAACGCAACCCTGAGGTTATTAAGGTTTATTCAACCAGATGGTAGTTGGTTGCATGTTTCCTTAGAATAATCAGCTACGCAAATGCAATTTGGAATTGCAGGTGTCGACTTTTGAAAGTAATGGAACCTTGGAGATTTAAAAGTTAAACGGTAATCCCATTTGACTGCCAAAGGTGATCTTACCTTCATGAATCAAACATTTCCTTCCATATACCGCCCTAGGTAACATTTGAAATATAACGATTGGTTTCTGAGCAGGTTCTAAAGCTCCTTACCTTGTTAACTGGATTGGGACCAGGTTCTTTGTGAAAGACTTCATACTACAATTTCCGAAACTTCTGAAATACTATCTCGAAATGAATGACTAACAAGTAGTCTAACAGTAAAATTCATATTGGCCCAATAAAGTTAAAGGTCAACACCCTGCGTGTGTGAAGTACTAGATCAATCTTGTTGTAGAATATCGAGTATCCATCTTGAAACATAATAGGCATACAAGGGATCTCAGAGATGTCAGTTTTATCACTCAACTTGGAGATGCTTACTCTCTTAGCGCACCACAATATATGAAAGTAACCCAGATTTTGCAGGCCAAAGTGTAAACGAATTTTCGGTTCTATATACTAAATCTCGCGAAAACCCAATAAATTTGGAAAGACTGTCGAAGGTGCTATAAAAATCCCATTTATTCTCCCTGAAATCAAAATCATACATTCTGGTTACTTCTCTTTGTCAATCCAATTCCTTACATCATTTAAATCCCCAATAACCTGGTTTAGTTCCTATCCCTGCCGCACCTAAACCTTTGTTATATTTTTGGACGTCAAATCACACCTCTGGTGAAAATCTAACCTCTCTTCTTTCGCTCTATCAACCGGTTCTAGACACAGTTGAAACGTAAATAGCAACTTAAATGCTCGCGGTACCCTGAAGCCCAGTAATTCACCACAGCGAGCTATCCTGAGGAGCCGAGGAATTTACTTCGTCTAATGCTGAGGAACCCTGATGGGGATTTTAGGACATCACACTTGCTTGTGCAGTAACGCCAAAAACTCAAAAAATCGGCATGAAGTAGCGTAAAAATATGAATACTTGAAGTGCAGCAGGAATAACCGTTGATGTACTCTAATGTGCATTGAACCTCGGATCAGCAAAAACCAGATAGAAGAATTTTGACATGTTGTTGTGAAACAAGCCACCAAAGCCACCCGCGTACATGCTCTTACTGTAATTAGATTGAAGAATTAGGTAAATGGTCACTCATAGCTTAGACACTTGTTAAGAGAGCCGCAACTTTTTTGGAAACTGTAGATGTAAAATGATTACGTAGGTATTACTATCTGAACTCTAACGACGAAGTAACAACAATAGCCATTCAAATAAAGTTCGAGGAAGTTGAAAATATCGCACTTCAACGATGGTTTGAAACAACCCTGTCCTACCGAGACCGATCTGGAGAGAGGGGGTTGGGAAGGGCATCTAACGAAAGTGTCAAACTCATAGCGGTTAGTTAGCACAACGAGTTAAGTATTCTCGCTTCTGCAGCTTGTGCACTTTGTTTTGCATGAATGAATTCGACCTGTTGAGCATGAAGGCGCCCCTTAATTTGGAACCCAAACCTGAGTCAGCTGTGCAGTATCTACATGCGATTTCGGTAATCCTGGCCTGATTCGAAGCGCATCAGCAAACTTAGATGCTTATCATGAATCCACCGCTTTGTACTTTCTTGTTCAATTTACTGAGTGTATTGTAATATTCTTTAAGTTTACTGTGAAGCTGTAAATATGATTGAATCCGCTGGTTTTTGACAGTTTAAATTATTGTATTTGTTGATTAAAGTGAGGCTGTTCAAGCTTCATGCACTGCCGTTAATTCTGTTTCAGACACTTATTTTATTAGCAAGTTAATTTTACAGTGGTTAGTTTATTGGCACACCAACTAGAATATTTCACATGGAAACGAGTAAGGATAAATTGTGAGATTAAGGATAAATATTCATCCGAAGGTGATTTCCATTAATTTCTAGATTTCACATCATTTCAGAAAATGAACTTATAAAATGTGAGTATATTTCTTGTCGAATTTTATGCGATTACCTGTACGCTGTGTGCACAAAATGTTCGTTTTATTATTGGGCTTTTTCTTAACTCAAGCTCCCATTCATCAGAGTTACTCACTGGTCATGCACTGAACCATACGAGTTTACTCTTAGAGCTACGTTCTATTCCACGTGTCCTATAAACTTCGAAAGTCTATTTCGCCAGTTGTCTTATCTTTTTTAGGGTTCCTGCAGCAATTTTGCAGCCAAAAAAGTATGAAAGGTGGGGAGTTGTACGCTGTTTTACTGCCCAGGTGCAGAAGGAGTTAGCTTTCTAATGTAACCTTGTGGCTATTTAGGGAGCTCCCAGATGAAAATTGAAATATGGGAGCATCTTCTGATACTCATGCGCCAATGATTGTATTTCAGAGCAACTGCATGGCCACAAACACCGATAGGTAACTATAGGAGAATCAGCTCATGAATTCAGGCTTAATAGCCCGGTAGAAATACTCAGGTTGTTGGAGTGTTGAGAAAAGCCAGAGTGGTTTCTAAATTGCTAATTCCTGTTTAGTTTGTGGAATCTAAATTCTCTACAATCTTGGCAAGATTTGTGGAATTCTAACTCTAGGTATTCTAAATCTTCCTTTTGGCTTCACCTACACGGCGGTGCTCAGGAGTGGGGTTTGGCAAAGTCCCATTATAATGTGGACCTATGTGCTCCTGAAGTATACTCTCATAAGCTGCCTCTAACACTTCAGAGAGAGCAACAGAAGAACCGGGGTAAAATATATTGTCAAATCTGGTGGTGTTGTGGCAACCCTGGACTGAAGCTGTACCGTTAAACCTACCCTTGATCCACTCAAAAGCAGCAGGAGCACCAGTGACAAACTCAGAAATATGCTCGTTGAACTCATCTATGGCGAATTCGAACGAATTGATCCCCCACTCGCACCAGTTGTTGTAAGCTCTTTCGGGGCCTGGGAAAGGAACAACTTCGTCGTTCTTGGAATGGAAAACGAACAATGGGATGTCTGGGATTTCTTTATCGTCCGACAAAGCCAATGTGTTCTCTTCAATAATTTGCTTTGGCACATCCATCTCGAAAAGTCCATACCCACTCTTGACCCATCTGTCATCTCCAGTAAAGAATTGCGTATCCCAATACTTGAAAATGGAGGGAATCAAACACTTTTCTCCTCCCCAGGCAAATTCAGTAGCATGCTGTGGGGAGCTCACTTGATCAGTGAAAACTTCATTTAATTCTGGATATTCGTGAATTAAACCATTGATTGCGGCAGCAGTTAACCCTGCAAACAAGGTACCTTCGACTGCCACCGCAGTTGCGGTGATGTTGGTGACGAAACCACCCAATGCCGCACCAAGTAAGTTATCCTTCAATTCTGGTGCGTACGAGGGTTGCAAAGCTGCACCCCATCCAGACGCAAGAGACCCTCCAGAATAGCCAAACATAATGGTTTCCGCATCTAAACTCAATCCAGTGAGATTCCCTGACTGTAAGACTCCTCTAATGGAGTCTAACGTCGCGTGGCCCGACTGTCTCCCAGCAGTGAAGGCACCCTGAGGACCTTCATAGTCTGGGGTATTAACGTACCAGCCTTGGTTCAACCAGGATTGGATCATCAAGAACTCTGCCTGGGAGCTGATAGTCGAGATCACAGGACCGGCCACCTGGATAGCGTAGGACACCGCACAGCCTGTTGCAGGGGAGTCCTGTGCAATTTGGTGACTGAGTAACTTGGAAGGGTCAGCGTTGAACGGCTCAATAAGTGTGGTAACAATGGCTGTCGCATTTCCACGAGAATTGGTTGACCTAACTAACAATTGCCAGGTGTTTTTGACTTCAATAGGTAGAATGACACTTCTCAAGTGAGAAGGAATTAGTCTGGATTTCAAAATTGTGCCAGGTTCTTCTGACTAGAAACCTTCTGGAGGGTTGTAAAAGGGGTCCTTCGAAGGTGGCTCGACCACTGTCGGTGCTGCAATTACACTACCGAAAAGCAGTAGTAAAGCGAAGAGCGATAAAAGCGACCAGTGTTTCATTTGTAGAGCTCACTTGAACCAGATATTGACCAAGACGAGTTCTTTTAATACTGTCGAGAGAGAAGTGGTGGCAATTGCCTGAATATTCACAAGAGAGAGCTGTCCAGTGACCACTCGCCTTATTCGTTACAAGGCTGCAAAATAGTTGTTCCCAAAAAGGAAATCAGCTCTCGAGAAAATAGAACATTTCAATTATTAACTAAGATAACGAAGAGAGAAACCACTACAGCCTTGAACTTTCACTTTGTGGGTTAGAAGGGTTAGCGAGACCTCAATAAGATCCGTATTAGTTCTTTAACATTTGTACTTCTGTACCTCCTAAGTCGATATGCTGTTTTTATCGTACTTTTCTGTTCCAGAGCCGTCAAAAATACCACTTCCTTATTCAGTAATTGTAAGGTACGGGTCAATGACGTTTGGAACACATTAAACACAAATTTTAACCTTAAAATTAAGTTCAACTCCGTCAGATTAGGCTTTGAAGTCGCTGTGTTTAAATGTTACCCCACATTCACCCACATTTTTAACGAAGTTTGGAGTATCGAAATAAAGTCTATGACGTTCCAAGCGGATTTAATGCACGAAAAGTAAAATCGCCAAATTATACATACTGGAGAATCTTAAAGTTTTAGCTTTTACTCAACACTAAGTGGAACGCTCCTTTCCTACACCAAATACCAATTATTTCCTGTTAATATACAAATGCAAATGATCGAAGACTATTTCTTCTCTCTTAACTTCTTCAAATTTCTTTCATCTCTCGCTTGTTGCTCTCTCTCCAACTTCTTGTCAACCCATTTTCTCACTCTCTCTCCATAAATAAGGCAAGCGAGTGGAAATGGAATTCCCAATACCAAAGCAATAAAAGCACACATTGTGTTGGCCCAGCCATATCCCAACTTGTTATACATTAAGCTGGCAAACAAAGGAAACAGGAACCCGAACAATGATCTGAAGAGGGCTGCTGCTGCTACTGAAGACGCAGCATAGCGAGGATTCATGTCAATCAAGTAGCTCTGGGACGACTGGAATGCACAAACAACTCCAAGAGCAAATATAGCAGAACCAATGCCCGGCATGATCCAGTGCAATTTCTTCTGGGCCGACCATCCAAACCATACAAGCCCCACAGGAACACACACCGAGGCCCCAAAGAGGCACGGAATGCGGTACTCAGGCTTTGCAACTCCACCGTTTTTCGCAACAAGTCTGTTGTACACCCTGCTCATAAGAGGCGTCCACAAGAGCACTCCCAAGGTGAATCCAACACCCATGGGAATGTACATCAACCCTGTGATCAGCTTGGAGAAACCATAATTAGCTTCAAAAATGGTTGGGAAGGTGACTATCATCAAGTACATGAAACCGTAGGTGAAAGCCATGAAAGAGCCCAATCCGATAATCATTGGGTGGGTGAAAAGAAGTTTCACTGGTCTTGACATCGTGACCCACATTCTGGACCCAAAGGACTCCCCATCGGTGATTTCGTAGATGGTGTGCAAGCTCATGTTTCCAGTGGCTTTTCTCAATCTGAGAGCCTTCTGTGAAAGCAATTTTGGAGCATAAGTTTCTTTGAAGAAGATGGTTGCTGAAATAGCAACGAAAGCGTTGAACATGCACAACACGTAGAACACCCACCTCCATTGCATGTGCTGAACGGTGAAACTGGCAACAATTGGTGCAATTATAGGCCCTAACAATGGTGCCAACGAGTAGCTAGCAAGTGCTTTGATTCTCGACTTTGCCTCAAACAAGTCTGCGATAACCCCAGCACCAACGTTCAACGGAACACAGCCAAAAAGTCCGCCAATGAAACGGCACACCATCATCTGGGTGGTGTTCTTCAGAAATGCACATCCCAAGTTGAAGAATAACGACATCCACACCAGTGTATCCAACACTATTTTACGGCCAAACCTTTCATGTTCACTGAGAGGAGCAATAAGTAACGGCCCCATGGCCCACGCCAATATCTGAATTGAAATAACCATCGCACGTATCACGGTCGAGGTTATGTGGAACTCCGCACCAATCTCGTCCATGGCTGGCGACGGCATCGACGACGACATGGGTGCAACTAGCGCATACAAAGAAACAAACCCAATCAGCACAAATTTTGCAGCCGTGCCCCAGTTTTTTGGATTAGCAGGGTCGTCTGGCCTGTCCCATGTGATCAACTCAGGGTCGACCTCATTGAACTCAGCACCGCTGTTCTCAATAGGCAAAACCGTTTCTGGTTCAAACGCATCTTCGTACTTGGAAACGTTCGACCTTTTCTTCTCCAAGCCCACTGTGTTTTCAGCGTCATCTGAGTCTGAGTCGTATGGAGTGTTTTCGTGTGTTCTCTGTGCCAATTCGTTGATAATGATGTTTCTTGCAGCGTTTCTTTGGTCCTCAATCTCGTCACTTTCCAAATCACCGTAAATGCTTTTGACAGAAAGGGCAGCGGCAGCGGTTGCTTCTGCATCGTCTCCTATCAGTTTTCTGAATGTTTCGATAGTGCGGGCTAGCGAGCTATTTGACCCTCTTCTAGAGGAGAAACGCCTAGCTCCAGCCCTGCGAGACTGGTTCTCAAAATGGTGTTCTGTTAATGCAACTGGAGCATTTTCTATGCTCTCGGAAGTGCTCAAGGACGACTCTGGTTTGAGCGAAGGATCACTGGAACTTGAGTTGACGGAAACCATTGTTGCTGGAGAATTAAGAAACAAACGAGATTTACCAGACTTATGTATGCGCTAGAGGATCTCGAGTTGCATTAACCGATATTTGATTCACGGCTATCGACGCGCCAGTATGTGTTGCGGTACGGGTCTTTTGATTTTTTGCATCCAATAACCGAATCCTCATCGCGAGCCGGTTAATAACGGCAGGTATAAGGATTTTCTGAGAACCACCTGGGTGTATGGCGTTGAGGAGAGGGTGTGGAGGAAAAAGGTTATGTGTTGTGGTTTTAGATTGAGGGGCCATCAGTTGTGTTGCTGTTTTCTCGTTTGCCAGTTGTAATATAATACAAATAATAGTGACTTTTAAGATAACTGTGGGGAGAGTATTGGTAACATTATTGACTCCCTTTTCATCTTGATAATAAAATTTGGGTGTTCACAGATTTTTCATTCTTTGTATTGTTTTGTTAAAAAGGAGCCACGGAAATTAATTTATGCGACATCCAAGGCTGAAACTCCAATTTTGGAGCGAGTCTGAGTTTCACATAATGGGAACTTTGGATGTGCGCGTTAGAATCAAAACATTAGCACTTAAAAAGCGTGGCATTTTAAGTAAGTCTGGTGAAGAAATCTTCTGTTGTTTAACAACTGGGAGGGGAGGCAAGCTACTCAGTTTGATCATACAACCCTTGATCATACATTTGCCAGGTTTTGATCTCTGACGCACTAATGTAGAATGGCTGCAAATTCGTTATTTTTCCGATGTTCCCCTCCTTGTTATCTGATCTTGCATTCAGAATGGGTACTTTTGAATATCTTGACAATTTATAGGCAGTAGGTGGAGAGTCAAGTGTGGGTGAAGTGTGATCTTTTTTTTGGTGTCTAACAATCTAGAAGTGTATATCTTAATCGTAAGACCAAGGAAAGTGTGTTATCAGGAAATTGTTGTTTATCTTTAGTTATCAATCTAGTCTACCATATCTTAAACGTATTTATCCTTCTTGGATTCTTCAGCTTAATCGTACCTATTTATCTAGTGTGCTATGCCTTAAACGTACTTATTTCTCTTGTGTACTATTACTTAGAGGTACTTATCAATCTTGGGCACTTTATCTTAATCGTACTTGATTTTCAAGCGTACTATCACTTAAAAGTACGCTCAATTAAGTATACTAAATCTTCCGTTGAAAGGAAAATGCCTTATCAACCTAGAATATTCTCTACTCATTCACACTTACCAATCAAGAATAACTAATCACTCTACTGTAATCATCCCTCTACATCTATTCTTTCTATAGTCATTATCAACGTACAACATTACAACTAATCATTAATCCTAATCACCTATCGGTTCGACTTTATCAACAGCTGCTCAATCAAATCAATCGAACGTTCAACCTCCGAAACCTCCATCCCACAACACAAAGATAGTAATTTACAGTACTTGTTGAGTTTGTCGTCCGGGGGATAGTTTGCAATGATGGATTTTTCGTCTTTTGGGGAGGGACGCGGTTTCTGCTTTTCCGCTGGTTTCTCCAACGGATCGTCCTCAACGCGTAGTTGCTGCTTGTACAACCTCGCCAAAAGCTCCTTCCTCTTGATGATTTCACGGTTGAGCTCGATGGAAAGATCAAAAGGATCTTCCTTCAGGTTCTCAACAGTGTAGGCCTGACTTTGTACTTCCACCTGGTCCTCCAACTCCTTCTTGTAGAGGCGTTCGTTGACGTTTTTGAGGAGCCTGGCGCTCTCCTCGTACTCCTCCTTGCGCTGCAAAAACTGAAAACACAAGTCGTTAATCATCCGGTTGATCTCATCCTGGATCACCTGGTCCTTCTTGAAATCTACAATCAAATCGTCCTGGTTGGAAGAGTCCTGTGTCAACGACTCCTCCAACTCGTCGATCAAATGGTCCATCTTGAACAAGGAGAGGATCTTGCGCTGTGACTCACGCTTGTCCAGCAGCACCGTCTTCATGATCTTGAAGAAACTGAGGATGGTCTCGTCCTTCTCGTTGAGCTCCTTGTCGATTGCGTAGGCCAACTCAGTCAACTTCTCCGTGATCAAGTTGGAGGTTGTGTTTTGTAGGTTGACCGCGGTTTTGGTGTTGTATAGTTGCGACTCGAAGGACTGCGTGGCAGAGGTGTTGACTATGTTGCCTTCGCCGGTGGTGAACTGTAAGGTCATGTTGAGGTCGATGTCGTCTGTCGCGGGCATGGTGCTGCTCAAGGGCGTGACGTCGTCGTCGTTGCCCAGGTCCAACCGCAAGACAAAGTTGTGCAGCGCCAAGTAGTCCTCCACCAGGTACGAAACCAAGTTGCGCAAGCTAAAGTCGATGTACTGGTGGTAGCCGATAAACACCTTTATGAGCTTTTTGTTCAAGTTGTAGGCCGCAATGTGGAAGGCGGTGTTTCCGTCTGCGTCCTGGTGGTTGGCGAACTTGGACACCACCTCTTTTTTGGAGGGCAGTTCGTCGTCGTTGGCCGCCTCAATCAACTTCTCAAAGAGCGTTTCCATGTAATAGCGCACAAACCGCTCTTTACTTGGCTTGTTTGACAGCGTATCCACCTGTGCAATGTGGTGGAGCACCGTTTTGCCTCTATTATCCACCGCTAGCACCAGCTCAAGAAGTATCTGTAAAATCTGCGGAAAGTCGCGCAACTCAAACGAGTTGTTGAACCTGATCAAGAACATCAAGGGCGTTTCACCTAGAGTGTTACGGATCTCAGGACTGATTGCAAAAGTATCAAGCAAGAAACGCACCATCTGCACGTTTCCCATCAGACACGCCCAGTGGAAGATGGTGTTACCGTCATTGTCGATGGGCTGGTTGATGTTGATCTTAGCCAAGGGCTGCGGTGGGTGCATCACCTTGTCGAGAGTTTTTTCGGGCTGCGAGGCCTTGGACTTGTCGTCCAAGAAGTACGCCAAGAGCGCAGAGAAATACTCCTGGTACACAGAGGTCTCGTGGGGCTTCTGCGAGAGCGGGAGGTGGTACTGCAGAAGGCTGTAGGGGTCGAAGGACGCGATCGCGGCGCTTGGGGACCTCTGCTGCGTGCTGGGCTGCAGCTGCAGCGGCTGCAACGCCAGGGTCTGCGGCGGAAACTGCAAGTTCTGGTGCGATAGCGTCGACAAGCTCGCCAAACTCGCAATGTGCGGCATGTGCAGGCCGATCGGGTTGGTGTGCTGCGAGTGGATGATTTTTTCGAACGAGTCGCGCGGAGTCCCAAAGAGTTCCTTGTGGTTCATAAACTCGTCTGGCTGCAGGTCTGGCTGGAATTTGCCGTTCGCGTCTTTTTCGTCTTCGCTGCCAACTAGTTCCAAATCTTCTGGTTTTATCGGAGCATCTTGTAGGGTATCCTGGCGTAAAAGACCTGGCGGTGAGTGTGTACTGGAATTGTTGAAGGTGCCTATGCTTGGTCCATCCTCTATAGGCATTGTATCTGCGTGGACCAACTGGGGGGGTTGAGCGAGGGGGACCCTTCTGGGCCTGCCTCTTTTTTTGGGGGCGTCGCCGGCCGGGCCTGCGGCGGAGACGGCTTTGAACCGCTTGGCGAGGCCGCTTTTCTGTGCTGCGGCCTGCTGCGTTCGTTTCGCGACGTTCAACGCCAGCGCGTGGTTGTGTTTGGGGGCCGGTGGCGGCGTTTCAGACTGCCCTTCGACGTACAGAAACTCGAATATCGGCCGCAACACCTCAAACACATCGAAATTCCGTGCGATTTCCGCACCCAAGTCCAACGGCACATAGGTGCCTTGGAACTTGCCGTATCCGCCCTGGACCTTCTCGTGGGTGCCTGTCTGGACGTCTTTCTCCAATATCCTGGTGCGCTTGGCCTTGGGAAACTTGGCAATCTTCAAGATGTGTGTAGCGTTGATCCAGCCGTCGGACTTGCGCCGCATTATGGGTCCCTCCAGCGTGACGAGCTCGAACACCGGGACGTTGGAGTATGTTGCGGAGTATATTTGGGTGTTTGTCATGTGGATGGGTGTGATATGAATGGCTGTGTGTTGGAGGAGTGTATGATGGGCTATGATTGTAGAGTGAGTGACAATGCTGGGGCTGAATTTAGTCCGTGATGGACTGGTAAACAAAGATGATTTTGAAAAATGAATGAAGTGAAAATGAAAATGAAAATGAAAATGAAAATGAAAACGAAAACGAACTCCACGAAGTGGAGTGAGTTGAGTTGAAATGAGTCCACGAGCACCACGGAGTGGTGTGAGATAGAGGTAGGAGCATAATCTACATTTGGGGTCCAGTAGAGGACTGACCTTAGAAGCATAAACCTGAGTTCTGTAAGTTGTGGTAGTTTTGACTGGCTTTAGTGATGGTAGAACATTTGGGATATTAACTTGGGTAAAAAGATAGAAATATAGAGATGTGAATATAGAGATGTGAATATAAAGATGTGAATATACATATAGAACGAGATATGGATATAGACAGTACTAGAGATACTTACAGCCATAGTTACAACAAAATAGGCGAATGATATCCCATAAAAATTTGTGCAAGGCTGAACAAACAAAAGATCGAGAAAAGAGATTTAGACATCTTTTTAGGGTGGTTAGTTTCGATGGTGTAGCAATCAGGAGTAAAGTGGAGAAGATTTAGTGGGTGTGTTTGGGGTGACTAATGATTTAGAGAGACTGATGATTTAGTGTTCAGCCTCAGTCATTTCAATGGTTGAAGGTCTGATGTTTCGGAGAAATTCAGGGGAGAAGGATGAGTGTTGGGTGATAATGGGTTAAGTGGTGTAAATCAGGGTTAATCTGATATTTATCAGATAGTTTGATATTCAATTGACATTCAATATTTGATAACTCTAATTTGATAGTGAGCTACATTTTGATAACACTGATATCGGATATTTAACAATTTAAAATTTTAAGCTTCATAGTTTATGCTTTGACACAATTCTGCTGGTACCGGTAATTTGGTTAGTTGGCAATAAATGGGTGAAGCAGTACAAGTATAAGGGAAGGTATTCAGCTATCTTCATACTGATATTTTTACTTTACACAAGATCATTTTTGCACCCAAAATTCGCTCCACTTTTTCTCGCTAATAGTAACGTATACTTAAGATTGCCACCAGGCTCCAGGTTTATTGTACTCTACTGAGCTATATATACTTGAGAATACCATCAGACTAATTATACATTCTTTAACTAATACTTAAGAATATCATCAGACTCTCTAATTATACATTCATGTTAGGTCCAGGAACACTGGAGAACCCTAAGACCCCCAGTGTGACTCCGCGAGGACGAATAAAGGTTGTCAAGCATGTAAGCCACTAATGAGCCTCGACTCGGTTTTAGATGCTTAACAACCGGGATAGTGTCAGAAGAGGACTTGCCTGTATAAAAGGCCCCGGCCACGTTAGATAGATCTTTAGCCAGTACACAGATATCTACTACTACCCAAGTTCTAGCCATTACTTGTTACCCCCAACAATTCCAATAAACTAAATACTTGAGAATACCATCAGGCTCTCTAATTATACATTCTAAAAAGCTACATACTTAAAAAACCGTTAGGCTTATTATACATTCTAATGAACTTATACTTAAGAATACCATCAGTCTCTCTAATTATACATTCTAATATGCTATATACTCAAGAATACCACCAGGCTAATTATACATTCTAATAAAGTAAATACTTAAGAATACCATCAGGCTCTCAAATTATACATTCTAATAAGCTATATAATCAAGAATACCATCAGGCTAATTATACATTCTAGTAAAGTAAAAACTCAAGAATACCATCAGAATCTACTCTCATAGTTCACTCTACTAGCAACACAACGGATACTTCAAACTCTCTTTTCACTCTAATAAACCATATACACTTAAATACCATCAAACTCTGCTTGTATTCTCTATTCTCAAGAGGATTACCATTGGAATCCCACTCTACGATACATAATACCATTATTCACTCCTTACCATTATTCAAAATCTACTTTATTATTCTAAAACAATAAATACATAAGAATACAGTTCATAATAACATTAAGTCGGCATAATCTACGAATATCGTGCGTCTAGTATGAGTATGGAGTGGGACCACAATGCAACGGTGTTGATGCTTGGTATGTGATGTTTGTCATTGAACAGCAAAGAATGTTCTCATTGGGGTGATTCTTCAATAAGTAGAATCTTCAAATAAGGTGCTCTCAAATTAGAATGTTCTCAAATACGGATCTCTTCAATAAGAATGCTCAAATAAGAATCTCTTCAATAAGAATATTCTTCGAGAAGTATATTCTTCAAATAAGAAAAATCTTCAACAAGAATCTCTTCAAATAAGAATACTCAAAAATGACTATTCTCAATATGACAGCTCAAATAAGAGTGTACTTCAATAAGAATCTTTCAAATAAGAATCTCTTCAAAGAATAACCTTCAATAAGAATATCAATTAGAATGCTTTTCAATAAGAATGCTCTTCATTAAGAATGCACTTCAATAAGAATTCACTTCAATAAGAATACTCTTCAATAAGAATCTCTTCAAACAAGAATATTCTTTAATAAGCATGTTCTTCAATAAGAGTCTCTTCAATGAGAATAGTCTCAATAAGAATACTCAATAAGAATACTCAATAAGAATGCTCAATAAGAATGCTCAATAAGAATACTCAATAAGAATACTCAATAAGAATACTCAATAAGAATACTCAATAAGAATACTCAATAAGAATACTCAATAAGAATACTCAATAAGAATACTCAATAAGAATACTCAATAAGAATACTCAATAAGAATACTCAATAAGAATACTCAATAAGAATACTCAAAAAAATCTCAATGATTATTGCAACGGAATCTCCCCCACCGACGTCGAAACTCTCCTGCAAACCCCCCGCCGCGTGATCAACCGGCAATTCCCATCCTCCAAATCCTGCTTCAACACATACTTCCCCAAGATAATCTTGGTGTATTGCGCCAAGGTGATGTCCAACAACTTGTTCACGCCCTGGAACGCACTCACGTTCTCGTCCAAGCCCGTCGCAAACCCAAAGTTGTAGTCGTTCGCGTACACCGCGACCGTCAGGGCCATCATCTCGACGAAAATGTCCAAGCGGTAGATCCACAAGTGCTTCAAGTTCAGGAAGCTGGTGAAAAAGTGCTTCACGAGGAGGAGGCCGCGCAAAAAATCCGCGTAGAAGCCGGCCAACAACCTGGCGAGGCGCGCCATGAGCCGCGTGAGCGCGGCCCAGCGGAGCTGTTGGAAGCGGCGCACGCCCTTGCTCACGATGTAGCTGAGGTCGCGCTCGAGCGTCGCCGCCACCCCCCGCTGCTTGTACACCACCGCCTTGAGGTCCGTGTAGTGCGGGATCTTGCTGATGAGCGTGCTGAAGATGATCGCAATGTCCAGGAGCTGCGCCACCAGTGCCGCGTTCTGGCTCAAGAACCGGAAGAACCGCACCTTCTGCTGCCGCTGTGCTATCCGGTCCCCACGCAAATCTACGCTGTACTGCGGGTCATCTACCATGGTTCTGTCCTCACTTGACTAATAAAATTCGCTAATGAGTCGCGAGCTTAAAATGCTAGGCTTTTATTCACTAAATGCTTACGTGAGTTGCGAATAAAATGCAACTCTTTTATTCCTTAAATGTTTACGTAGTGCGAGTTTTCTCTAAGATGATTATGCGTCGCTAGCTCTCACTAAATTGTTTACGCTTCTATTCACTAAAATGATTGCGTAGTCACCAGCTCTCACTAAATTGCTTAGGCTTTTATTCACTGAAATGTTTATGTAGCGAGCTTTTCTAGTGTTTACGCTTTTATTCACTAAAATACTCACGTAGTAACGAGCTCTTAAAATACAAACGTAGTAACGAACTCTTAAAATGCTTAAGCTCTTATTCACTTAAATGCGTACGTGAATCGCAAACTTTTAAAGTACTTAGGCCTGTACTCACTAAAATGCTCACGTAGTAGCGTATAAAATGCTCACCCTTTCATCACTAAATGCTTACCCTCTTTCTCACTAAATGCTTACGTAGTAGCGAATCAAATGCTCACCCTTTTATCACTAATGCTTACGTGAGTCGCAACTCTCGCTAAATTCTTACGTAGTGGCGAACTGAAAAACCAAACAGCAATGGGGATATTCGGGCTCGCTGGCCGTTCGTTTGACCCTGCGTCGTATGAGAAGCAGCTCGAGCATCTTCTGGAGAAGACGAAGCTGACCAAGGCAAGGATTGAGAGATTGAAGTACTTGCAAAAGAGCTTCCAACTGTATGCCGTGTACGCGTTGGTGCTGGTGTATGTGGTGTTGACCGTGGTGCACTACCTCCAGCTCCCGCAGCAGGCCGTGGGACGCAACGTTGTGCACCGGTACGTGTCGAACTTGGCGCCGCGGAGCTTGCTCTTGTTGTTTGCGGTGTACCCGGTGGCCGCGGTGGTGGTGGTGCGCCTGATTCTGTTTGTTTTCGGGGTTTTGGAGCGCCGCAATCACAATTGGCTAAAGACGTTGGAAAAAAGGTTGCTGCTAAAGGTGGAGGAGTTGAAGAAGCTTACGAATTTCAACACTACGAATGAGTTGTTGAACAAGTATGATGAGAAGAGGAAGGTGGAGAAGGAGAAAAAGGTGGAGGAGATGAAAAAGATGGAGGAGATGAAGCGTAATGTGCCAAATGTGGCCAACCCGAACATAAAGAAGGACGTTTTGGGTGGTAATGCTGGGAATGGTGGTAATGTTGGGAAGTCTGGTGTGAGTGACAGGGTTTTGGATCTTTTGCTTGGGTCGAGTAGTAATGAGTCGACTGAGAACAGGTATGCGCTTATCTGTGGGCAGTGTTTTACGCACAATGGGTTGGCACCTCCTGATTGCAGAGATCCGGCCAGGGTGAGGTATGCGTGTTGGAGTTGTGGGTTTATGAATGGATTAACCCAGGGTGCTGATTTGGAAAATTCTGAGAAAGCTGATTTGGAGAATCTCCAGAAGACTGATGATACTTCTGATATTACGACTGATATTACGTCTGATAATAAGTCTGATTCTAAGTCTGATATTAAGTCTGATATTACTTATGATATTAAGTCTGATATTACGTCTGATACCAATACACCTGAAACTCAAAAACCCAGAACCTATAAGCCTGTCGCCAGAAAATCTGCCCCCAAAAATCTTGATATTAATAAGTCTGTAACCAAAAAGCCTGAACCCAAAATGTCTGAATCAAAAAAACCTGAATCAAAAAAATCTGAAACCAAGAAAAATAAACCTGATTCCAAACCATCAGTCGAACTGAGATCCACAGACTTGAAACCAACCACTGTTAGCCCGGGGATGAAACCACAATATGCTAGAAGATTTCCAAAGAAAGATCCCGTTGACCTCTAATGTGAGTAACTTGTGAATTAAATAGTGAATATATGAATTAGTGAGAATGTATGATTGGGTGTAGAGTAATAGTATTGGTTGTTTTGGAACTATAAATGAGTGCTTTTAGGTGTTTAGTGTATTAGCATAGGTAAACTGGCATTTCTCACAAACCAACCTTCTGTCTGTCAAACTTATCTAGGAAGGGCGTATAGGCCAGTTTTAGCTCTGTTTAATATAAGTATATAATTCTCCATCAGTATTAACAACTCAATGAGGACACCAAAGCGATAACACCCTGGTTCCATAAAGTACAACCACCAAATTTTGGCTGCAAATTTTGGCTGCAAAACCAGTGAAGGGGCTTGTTTAGGTGTAAATTCATTGAGTTTAATGAATTGGTTCAATTGGTGTAATTGGATGTAAGAGAGAGTAGAATCAACAGGTTGATCTTTACGATGAGATATTAATGGATTTTCTCGTATTATGAAAGTTGGAGTGCCTGAATGTGAGCATAAACTTGATAAAGATAACCTGTTAGTCGGAAGGCCTCAATAGTTTCCTTCTTGTGTATCTCTTCCAGTGTTCAGAACTCTAAAATTACGATATAATTATACAATTTTACGTTGATACATTCCTACACTATCACATTGCGATCTCAAAAGTATATCCTACTATTTTATATTGATATGCGTACAATTTCACAATGATAGCTAAATTTTATATCCTCAGTTTTCATTGTACATTCAATTACTATAACTAAGAAGGAAAGCAAAACATATACTAATAAGCTTTGTAAAGATTTTCATCTTTAACCAAAACTTCTTTACAGGTTTCTACTCAAATCTCTTTGAGGTTAAAACGCTTTATCATAAAATACTCTTCCTCTCGATCTACAACAACTGAAAAATTGTAATGTAAAAATATACTACTATACTTACACTAAGACAAGTTCATGATAGCATTGACCATGTCACCCTTGTTGTCTCTCAAAGCCTTGGCAGCCTTGGCTCTGGAAACCTGGGTTTGCTCGACAATAAGGTCAATGTCCTTGGAGTCCAATCCGGTCTCGTCAACCTCACCTTCGTCCTCCTCGACCTCCTCGGTCTTGTCGGACAAAGCAGCCTTCTCCAAGTCAGCAGTGATAGCCTCTGGGGACTTGTCGTCGGTGGCGGCGTCGGCAGCGGCCTTGGTCAAGGCTTCCTGCTGCTCACGCTGGGCCTGGGCCTCGGCGATTCTCTGGTTCATGTCGTCAACCTTGGCCTCACCGAAAACAACATAAGTACCAGCGTTCGACTTGTACACATCTGGACCGTCGATAGCGTAGATCAAGTTGCCTCTCTGCTTGAAGGTGACACGGGTGATACCCTTGACTGGCTTCAAGCCGAGCTTCTTGATCAATTCTCTGGCCTTCTTCTCGTTCTTTGGGAGGACGTTGATGTCGGCGCCTTGTGGGATTTCTTCGATGGACATGTTGTAGTTGACTTTGAAAGTTAATGAAAAAGTTTTCGAAAAGTTCGACAACGAAATGAAAAGTTGTTGAAAAGGTCGTGTGTGGGGAAAAGTAAAAAGGTGATTTTGGTGCAAAAAAAAATAAAAAGAATGGTCCCTAGCAGGATCGAACTGCTGATCTTGGCGTTATTAGCACCACGCCTTAACCAACTGGGCCAAGGGACCTTTTTATGGTAGTGTTCTAGTGGAATAGGATACTCGTAGTGTAAGTTTTGAGTGTTGTTGGGGATCGCAAAGCTTGGAAGTCTTCAAATGAGACGGTTTTGAGAGTTTCTAGTGGTAGTTACTTACTAATTATTTGTTTATTAGTTAATTTATGCTTCTAAGTATTGCTAGGAGTGGAGGCTTGAAGAATCATACAAGGTAGAGCGACAAAACAGAGAGAGAGGTTTGTGGATTTGAGAAGATGTTATAAAGCTTTAAGATATCTGTTCATGAGTGCTGAAGTATCTCCAGTCTTAATATTACACTTAATTGAACCAATTTGACTGGAAATGTACATTCATATGAATATGTCAATTGATATAAAATAAATCTTTGCGGTCACTTTCTCGTAGCTAGATTAACACTGGATGGTAATATAGGACGGCATTAGCTAGATTAACAGTGTATGGTAATATGTTACGGGTGTGCAAATACATGATGAAATGAATATACAAAAATGAGAACTTCGAAAAGCCGTTGTTTTCACTAAAGCTCGCTTATTCATGGAAGTGTTGACATTTTTGTCTGACAGCAATCTATAATCGTATGAGGACATTCGAATCGTTATTCAAGTTTCCTGGGCACTTTTGATTAATAAGTGCTAATTGAAGTATAAGAAATCTTTTGCTCTGACGGAAATGGCTGCAAAAATAGAAAACAAAACACGGTTAAAAACCGTTGAAATAACGGGTTTGGAGTGGTAATCAGCACGACGTGTCTGTTATTTCAATTGATTTGTCTTGTGGGTGACCCAACTGAAGTCTCTGCTTATGGTAGGCCACCCCACCAATGCTCTCTTCGTTACTAACCCAACAGAACCAACAGAAACAAAACGCAAACTTGCCAAGTCTATTGGAACACTAAGAATGATGCCCATCTCTTCCTCAGCATTGTATTTTGAACTAGACGAGATGTCTGAGTTTTGAATGTATAATTTGGAACACCGTTACATATATTCTGGAATGCTTGGTGAGCGTTTTTATTGTACACGTTGCATTGGTAGTACGTTTAGTTTGGATATATAAATAGAGAATAAGGATGTGAAAGCACCCCAAGGCGAATTTCTGATTTAGGAAGTTCGATGATATTGATAGATATGGCAAAAGGTGGATATGGGGGCAATGATTACAGGATATGGACTGGAAATGAATACCAAACAGATTGAGTTAAGGGTGTTTGAATTAATATGGCAAGAGGAAGAAGAAGAACCTAGTTCACTTCATACTTCAATTGAGTGAAATGCATTCAAACTTACTTGAGTCTTTTTCAACTAAAACTTAACCCTAGTACTTAGACTTATGCATGGCACTTAATCAACTTACACTAGCAATTAAGTATATACTACCATTTAAGTATACACTATCATTTAAGTATACACTAGCTTTAAGTATACACTACCATTTAAGTATACACTACCATTTAAGTATACGCTATCATTTAAGTGTACACTACCATTTAAGTACACTTTACACTTGCACTTAAGTATACATTTATGTCTACCTAACACTACACGAAGTCCACCTAACACTACATTAAGTCTAATTAACATCTTTGTCACCACCAAACCACAGCTGCATCTCACAGCCGTCCCCAGAAAAAAACGGCACTCGGATCTAACGGTTCTAAACCCTCACGCTAATCACATTTCCCAAAACCTCACCGTCAACACTGCCACCGCCACCCTACAGTACATTTTCATCCACCGAAAATCCCTCTGCAATCTCCAAAGCACAACAATCAACCACAACAATCTCACAAACACTACACCCGTTCACCAACAGTCTCACAAATCTTCGAAAACTCCCACTATTTGTCCCACTATCCATCCAGAAGACAATCACTAGACAATCCCACTACAATAGATGACCGAAACCAAGAATAAACGTCTGTTGGAGCTTACCCAGCCCCCACCGTAAACAAACACCTCTGTCGCACGGGCAAAACCCACCGTAGCGTGCCCTGCGCTCGCGGCTCCATCGGAAGCCAAAATTCCCGAGCCTCCAATAAATTTCACCAGGCCAATTACATCAGCAAATCTTTTTTTGCAAACCAACTTGCTCTTTACACGATGTCTCAGCCGGGGTACCAGCTGTATGGCCACAGCAGTGGCGACAGTGACGGGTCTAACACGAAGCTAGGCGACGGAGGTGATGCGCGAAAGGATGCGGCAATTCCGCCCACGCCGCCACCAAAGGACCCGCCCACGCTTCCCCACCAGGGGCAGCAGTCCTACACCGTCAGAGATCTCCAGACAGCAAAACCTCCCACGTTTGCTGACCGCATCAAAACATACTTCTACACCAGGGACATGGCGCTGAGACCGCCATACCTCCAGGACATCTACAAAACCATCCCCCGTACCGTCTACGTCAACACCGGCTTGCCGCAGGAATTGCAGGACGAACACGGAAACCCAATTCTCAGCTACCCGCGCAACAAAATCAGAACGACAAAGTACACGCCTTTGTCGTTCATCCCCAAGAACTTGTTGTTGCAGTTCCGCAACGTCGCCAACACGTACTTTTTGATCTTGGTCATTTTGGGCGCCATCGAGATTTTCGGTGTTGCGCTGCCTGGACTCGCGGCCGTGCCGTTGATTGTGATTGTGTGCATCACCGCGATCAAAGATGCGTTTGAGGACTATTCTCGTTCTTCGAGTGACTCAGAGTTGAACAATTCCCCTGTGCACCGCTTAGAAGGCTTGCACAATCCAAACATGCTTGAAGATGACGTTTCCAGCTGGAGGAGATTCAAGAAGTCGTGCTCGCGTGTGACTGCGCGGGCCTTGCACGGAATCCATAAAGGTGCGATCCAATTGTTCGGGTCCAAGATTAGTAAGCAGGAACTTCGCGAAAAAGAGGATTGGGAGGAGAACCAGTTGCGGCGCACTTCCACGATCATCTCGGAGAATTCGTATACTGAGTCGATTGACCGTTTTGAGCAACTTCGCACTTCGGTGGAGCAGCCCAACAGACAGAGTTTTCAGGAACAGTATGGGCGTCCGCTGATGCAGTCGCGCCGTAGTCGTAAAATCGCACGCTCCTCCGAAAAGGCACCCGCGAACTCGTTGCTTAATCCCGTGCTCATCCAGCAGAACCTCAACAACGAAACCACAGTCAAGTTTAAAAACCGCCGGTGGAAAGATGTCCAAGTTGGTGATATTATCCGTGTGGGTGCAAATGAAGAGGTTCCTGCAGATATGCTCATTTTGCTGAGTTCAGACCCAGAAGGTAACTGTTATGTTGAAACGAAAAACTTGGACGGTGAAACCAACCTCAAAACGAAGACTGCGGTCCAGGCGGGAGGTTCCTCCCACTTGAAGCACTCGCGCGACTTCCTCAACTCCAAGTTCTGGATCGAGTGTGACGCTCCAAACCCGCAACTTTATGCGTTCAGAGGCACCATCCACTACGAAAACTATGACGAAAACGCCAACTTGGTCAACCCTGATGAAAAGGAACCGGTGACAAACAACAACGTCATGTTGAGAGGATGCACCTTGCGTAATATCAAGTGGGCGATTGGGCTTGTAATCTACACCGGTGAGGAAACCAAGATCATGTTGAACTCGGGCATCACCCCCACAAAAGTTTCTTTGATCTCGCGCCAGCTCAACTTTTCGGTCATCATCAACTTTGTCTTGATCTTTATTCTCTGTTTTGTCAGTGCGTTGGTCAACGGGCTCTTTTACGATAAAAAACACGTTTCACGGTTGTACTTTGAGTTTGCGCCGTACGCACCCACTTCGGCTGCGAACGCTGTGGTTGATTTTTTCGTGTGTTTGATTATTTACCAGGCTCTTGTGCCCATTTCGCTTTACATTTCCGTTGAGATTATCAAAACCCTCCAGGCTTTTTTTATCTATTCCGATGTGCTCATGTATTATTCCAAATTGGACTTCCCATGCACACCCAAAGCGTGGAACATATCCGACGATTTGGGCCAGATTGAGTATGTTTTCAGCGACAAGACTGGAACCTTGACCCAGAACGTCATGGAGTTCAAAAAGTGCACCATTAACGGAAAGTCCTACGGTTTAGCCTACACTGAAGCCAAGCAGGGTGTCGACAAGCGTAACGGATTGGATGTTTTGAGTGAGGCCGAGCGTTGGAAGCGTGTCATCGAAGAAGACAAAACGCAGATGGTGCTGGTTTTGCAATCTCGTGTGCAGAATGACCAGTTCAGACCCGAAAACCTCAACTTTGTTTCGAACGAGTACGTCAACGACACCATTTTGCCCGAGTCGAGCGAGCAAAAAGAGGCCAACGAGGAGTTTATGCTTGCGCTCGCTTTATGCCACACCGTGGTGACCGAGTCCAACGTTAACGACCCGCTGCTCCGCGACTTCAAGGCCGAGTCGCCTGACGAGGCCGCGCTTGTTTCTGTCGCCAGAGACGTGGGTGTGGTTTTCGAGGGAAGGGTCCGCAAAAACTTGACCCTCAACTACTATGGCGAGCAGTTACAGTATGAGTTGGTTGACGTGATTGCTTTCACCTCTACTAGAAAAAGAATGTCGTGTATTGTGCGTACCCCTGCTAACAAGTATTTGTTGATCTCAAAAGGTGCCGACAATGTCATTTTCCTGAGATTGGACAAGTCCAGAAACCTGAATGAGGTGATCCACAAGACTGCGTTGCACTTGGAAGACTATGCTAACGAAGGTTTGCGTACCTTGTGTATTGCGCAGAAAGAATTGGACCCCAAGTACTACGAAGAGTGGTCCAAACGGTATGCCGAGGCCCACGCTTCGATCGACGACTCCAGAGATGAGATTATCGCCAACTTGGACGAGGAAATCGAGCAGGATTTGATCTTGTTGGGTGGAACAGCCATTGAAGACAGATTGCAGCTGGGTGTTCCCGACTCGATCGCCATTTTGGCTCAGGCTGGTATAAAATTGTGGGTCTTGACGGGTGACAGAATCGAAACCGCCATCAACATCGGTTTCTCGTGCAACTTGTTGGGCAACGACATGAAGTTGTTGGTGGTCAGGCCTGACGAAAACGACCCTGAAAACGTAGAATACGTGGACGGCTTGGTCTCCAAGTACTTGAGCGAGAACTTTTCCATCAACCTGAACTCGATTGAGGAGCTCGATGCACTTATTGTCGAAGCCAAAAAGGACCACTCGACCCCAACCACCCAGCACGCGCTCATTATCGACGGCGCAGCTCTCTCGCTCGTGTTCCAGGACTTGTCCGACCACCCCAACCCCCTGGTGACCAAATTACAGGAAAAGTTCTTACTCTTGGGCAAGCAATGTAAGTCTGTCATTTGCTGCCGTGTTTCTCCTGCCCAAAAGGCCCAGGTTGTCAGATTGGTCAAGAACTCGCTCGATGTTATGACCTTGGCTATCGGTGACGGAGCCAACGATGTTGCTATGATCCAGGCCGCCAACGTTGGTGTTGGTATTGCAGGAGAAGAGGGAAGACAGGCGGTTATGTCGTCTGATTATGCTATTGGCCAGTTCAGATTCTTAACCAGATTGCTCTTGGTCCATGGAAGATGGTCGTACAAGCGTTTGGCTGAAATGGTTCCCTGCTTCTTTTACAAAAACGTTGTCTTCACCTTGACATGTTTCTTCTTTGGTATCTACAATGATTTTGATGGTTCTTATCTCTACGAGTACACCTTCTTGATGTTCTACAACTTGGCCTTCACCTCCTTAACAGTGATTGTCTTGGCTGTTTTGGACCAGGACGTGTCGGACACAGTGTCGCTTTTGGTGCCGCAATTGTATCGTGCCGGTATCTTGGGTGAAGACTGGTCCCAGTACAAGTTTGCGTGGTACATGTTGGACGGATTGTTCCAGTCGGTCATCAGTTTCTACTTTCCCTACTTGATGTTCAGAGAAGGGTTCCAAAACCCCCAGGGTTTGGTCATTGACCACAGATTCTGGATCGGAACCGTCGTGATCGCCATTTCCGTGACGGCATGTAACATCTACATCTTGTTGAGGCAGTACAGATGGGACTGGTTGTCGTTGTTGATCTATGCTATTTCGATTTTGCTAGTGTACTTCTGGTCGGGGGCGTGGAGTGCCAGACCGTGGGTTGGAGAGTATTACGCCGCGGGTGCGCAGATCTTGGGCACGTTGGCGTGCTGGTGCTGTATCTTTGTCGGGGTGGTGGGTTGCTTGCTTCCACGCTTCACGTACGACTTCCTCATGACCAACTTCAGACCAAGGGACATCGACATCATCAGAGAACAGGTTCGTTCGGGCAAGTTTGACGAGTACCCACCGGGATACGACCCCACGAACCTCGAGGCTGTCGAGAAGTTCCGCTTGTTGAGGAAGATCATGGAGACCGAGCCTTCGTTGTTGGAGAAACTAGACAACAGGGACAGCAGCAACTACGGCGAGAGCGACCGCAACTCGCAGGCTGAGGTGGACCACAAGAATGTGTTGTCGAGAACGCTCAAGAGCATCAAAAGACGCACCACAATACACGGGAGAAAGGGCAATGTCCACCGCAAGAACACCGCCAAGTCCAGAAACTCGACGCTCAACGAGCAGTTCTTGAAGCCTATCAGTATCGACGAGTTGCGCTCGCAGATGATCAGAAACGGCGAGTATACCACGGCTGGCTCAGACTTGGCTAGAATTAATACTACACATGAGTTGCCAGGCTTAACGCAGGCTGAAACTTTAATCTCCTACCACACCAGAAACAGTGTCACCATGACGAGGGCATAATCTGACATATTTAATTCACGTAATATATTGTTTTCCTTAATTTTATATTTTAATAAAGTTTTGAATTGTATTTTGGGGGTTGTGAAGATGGTAGGTTGATTTAGGGTGGCTCAAGTAAATGAGATTCTTCTCAAATGGTAATTGTAAGCTAGAAGAACCAAGATAATATTCAGAGATTTGAGTTCATTCCAGACCAAAAGTTGTGAATTTTTAAAAGTTTAGTCTAGGATTCTCCTTTCAGCTCACTGGTATTTCTCTCCTCGTTTGAATTGCTGGACGCATTCTTGTCACAACGTTCACAGTAACTGTTTTGCTTCTTGGCCTCTTCGATTTTGTCTTGCTGTTGAGATATTCATGTTGTCTGTGAGAGTTGGTAAACTCAAATCCCCTGATAATGAGGCCTTTTTATAGTATTACCTCAACCTAGTTGTGTATAACTACATCGTATGAAGAATAGAGTATTAGTTAGATGAATTTCTGTGTCAATCAGGAAGCAATAACGTCTTGAGCAATTCCAAGTAGTGTTGAATCTGCTAATTATCAGGAAAAATGAAATATGGCTAAAAGTTCGTGTAGATGTGACTGGGCTACACCAGAGTGACCTGGAATCAGGAGTTTCCTTCTCAGAATAACCTCTGAGAATTTGAGAATCACTGTTATCCCCAGGTAAAGATACATCTGCTGAGGAATCTGGCCTTTCGTATGACCGGAAACTACAATTTTGTTAGGTCTAGGGCCACTGGATCACCAGTTAGTCTTAGTCGCATGACTTTCTAAGTATCTTTATCGAGCTGACTTTGGCTGACTAGAAGACCATGATGAATCAGGTGTCTCTCTAGAGATGGACTGGTTCTTCTGGGTTCTTTCTTCCTGACCTAGCCATGCTGTCAACTTACTTGATTACTTTGTTATTAAGTATTGGAGAAATTAGTATTGCTATATAGAATTACTACCTAGATTTCTCTCTGACTTCCTTCCATATTCCCGGACTTCTGGGCCGTTATATACCAATTATTCAGTCTAACTTCCCCTTGTCCCTTTTCCTCCTCCTTACTAATCTTTCTGGAAACTGGTGTTACAGTTTCCATCTTTTAGTCAGAGGTATTCTTGCCACATTTACCATAGCCGGATACACACATCCTTTTCAGGATTACCTAGAGTTTCAAGTTGTTATCATGAAGTTATTACTTCGTTGATAGACCTTGACACTTCCTGATAGACCTTGACACTTCCTGATAGACCTTGACACTTCCTGATATGCCTTGACACATAAATTCATTTGACTAATAGTATATGTTACATACGCTGGAAGTTATACACAACTAGGTTGTGGTAAGACTATAAAAAGGCCTCGTCATCTGGGAATTGAGTTTACCGATACTCACTGACTATGAATTCCTGGAACGGAAAAGGAAAAATCGAAGAGGACCTTGAACGTTGTGACAAAAATGCGTCCAGCAAAACAAGCGAGAAGAGTAATACTGGTAAGCTGATTGGAGAATCCCTAATGGACAGTACCACACTCGTTGCGGTTAGTGTGTACAGTATAATTTGTACACTCATACGCATTACAACATTTGCTGTATTGGTATCGTCTCCTTAACAAGTGATTTTAATAAATAGTTATTTTGAAGAGAAGTTACAATAGAGTTTCTGTATAATTCAAATGGAGCATATGTAAAGGTATTGTCAAGGTCTATCACTTTATGATAACAGCCTGATAATCTGTGCGGTTTATCAGGTAGATCCTGGGCAGGGTCTAGCTGATTAACATCGAAGTATGTTGACCGCTCTCTTATGACACCACATAACCTGGACACGGGTTGATATGCTCCTATTGGTCAGCAGTCGCAGAGTATATAAGGACGTAAATGTCCTAAGATATTGGAAGAACAGTGAGAATTCGAGGCAGTATTTCTACTTGCTAATAGTGATTTCTCCTCAACAATTAATAAGCAGTTGACATCATGGCTAGATCATGAAAATCCACTGTATTTCAGATACAACTTGACAAGCTAATTCAAGTACTGTGCCGTTTTCTCCACATCTTTCTCCATTAAGTTTGTTTTGTAAAAAACAGTTTATTCTAACTCCGAACCTTGCAGTAATTTTTAGATTTCCGCAATTTTGCAGCCAAATCCAAATTCAGTAATAAGTTTACACTAGATGAGCAATGTCCATATTTTCTGGACACACAAATGAAGTACGACAATTAGAAATCAAAGTAACTAAATAGCACCAGACACACAGATGAAGTACCACAAGTAAAAATCAAAGTAACTAAATAGGCAATCTACACTTCACAAATAGTTGATAACAAAGGTTGACAACATGGCTGATCCTAGAGGTCACAGCTTTGATTGAATCATGTTATCCTGAGATGGATACTCTGGATACTACCAAGTCCTCTGGTCAAGACCCTGTCACCTCAACATAACTTCTTGACAAGCGCCATAAATGGGTTTGTAAACTTCAATTTCTCAAACATAAATATCTGAACAGAAAACTTTATCAGTTCTCTATCTTTTAAGAAACTTTACCAGTCTCAAAGCAGAATGGATAGTACAAATTCAAAAGAATCATTGGAAGCATTAAAGGAGGGTCGCCCTTGGAGATTGACACTCATAAAAGCTGCCATCAACTTTTCACTTCTTGCCGCTATTGGTATACTTGAATGGTCACTATCTTTCTTGACGCCAGTTTTATATGCTAGCGGAGTAGAAATCAAAGACTACGTCGATATCAAGTTGAGTACTTGCTTCGTTTCAAGAATTTGTGTGAAAATTATATGAATTACCCAAGTCCATGCTCCCAGAATCCAAGCACCTCTTTTACCAACTGTGTTTACTTAGTTCATAAAGACTGTATCAAGGTGTATAACTAAGCAAGCTATTAGTAATTACAACTTGGTCTTATTCTGGAATCTTCTAAGTACTACTTAACCTTAATACTAACTGGTATAACTGGCTGAAGCGAATGGATGACCAGGAAGCACACCAAAGGCATGACCTTAGGGTGGCTAATCCATGGACATCAGTCGTGAAAGATGGGTATATAAAGACCTGTATTCTCCAAGGTTGAGATGAACAGACAACAGAGAACAGAGAACTCAGATAAGAGAGAAGAAACAGAGTGAAGAGACATTTAGATAGCTAAATTACATAAGCATTAGGAATTTTACAAATACTCATAATAAGGTAAGAAAGTAAGTTAACAAGATGGCTAAAACAAGAAGAAACAACCAAGAAGAATCAGGTTCCCCTGATACGGGATCACCTGATACTCTAGCTAGAATTATACAGCCTGAGTTGCCTCGACAGATTTGTAGACCTCCTGCTATCTCGTTAAAATACTAATTGAGTAAAGATGGGTGTAAAAAAATGACTAATAATCTGCTAATTGAAAGCCGGTCCAACTAAACAATTCGCGCTGCTCAATTTCTCTTGATTCTTGGAGTCTTAGCGTTTTCACACTTACAAGTAACATTTTTCTAAGACCGATACCTCAATAAAACTTAGGTGCAAGACCAGGTGAAAAGTAATCATTCATGAACAAGTGCTGTGCAAACAAATTCAGTGGTAGTTTTTCTTGAACAATTAATGAACAAATTCGGCCAATTGTTTCACCTGAAAAATTATCTCACTACCTTTTCTAAATTGCCTGGACGTATCTTGGGTGCTGTAAAAGCGTATATTTGGGTGCAAACGACATACTGACTCTTAATCAGACATGACTTTTGTAATATGTTGACTCCAAGGTATCTCAAGTAGTTCCAGTCACGTCTCTAACCGTTTACAAATCAATGTGCTATGCATCACAGGCTCAAATAATCAATTTCTAACAATATGACCTTAGTTGATACTTCTCAACCATCTATTTCTCAACCAAACCTCCACCTAGCAAGTCTCAAATCTGGGTATGAGACTTTAAGTAATCAAGTGAATGTAAATTTGAACCATAATTTACTCTCAATTCCTCTCCCATACCACGGTAAACGAACTTCTCTTGCCTCAAAGTTCTCAGCAAACCCTCCCCCCACCTGAAAATTGTATGTGACAGTTTAGGATCCTCGAACTCGGAAATACGTAAAAATTTGAGTGCAAATCACTCAAATCCACGTCAGTCTTCCATTAATATCCCAATAAACTTTCACTCTTCATCTAGACACAATAGTCTGCAATATTCACCTAAAACTTCTCAAACTTAAATGATAGGGTATAATTTATCAACCAAGTAAATTTGGGTGCAAATCATAAATTTTGTACTAGTATAAGAATACCAATCTCCATATTATATTAACCAAACCTCCTGATCCATAAGCAACAAAACCAACATCCTCAAACCATTACTTTATCACTTTATTACTCTATCACAATCACTCTATCAAACCTTCTCTCTCACAACCTTACTCTCAAACCCAAAATCCACTACCCAAAATTACCTAATCAACATTTTATCAAAAAAAACCAACCATGTTCACCTTCTCGCTAGTCACACCCGGGAACGGGGACTACTCGTTCAAAGCATCGCTATTGAGCTTCGACGGGGAGACGCAGATCTTGGCAGACCCCAGCTGGGACGGATACAACCCCGAGCTGGCGCAGTTCATGGAGCAGCACTTGAAAGAGGTGCACTTGGTGCTCCTCTCGCACCTGACGCCCGAGTTTCTCAGCGGATTCATACTTCTCTGCGTCAAGTTCCCCAACTTGATGGCGCAGATCCCCGTGTACTCTACATTGCCGGTGAATCAGTTGGGGCGCATCTCCACGGTCGAGTACTACCGTGCCAACGGTGTTTTGGGCCCGTTGAAGTCGGCCTTGCTCGAGGTCGAGGACATCGACGAGTGGTTCGACAAGACTAACGTGCTCAAGTACATGCAGACCGCAAGCGTATTGGAAGGAAAGGCTTCGTTGGTGCCGTACAATGCTGGACACACCTTGGGAGGGACCTTTTGGTTGGTGACTAGAAGAACAGAAAAGGTGATATACGCACCAGCGTGGAACCATTCGAAGGATTCGTTCTTAAATCATGCTGAGTTTATGTCTAGTAGCACGGGAAGTCCGCTACTGCTGTTGTTGCGGCCCACTGCGCTCATCACGAACTCAGATTTGGGGTCTTCCATGCCGCACAAGCGCAGAACAGACAAGTTTTTGACCTTGGTGGACGCCACTTTGGCCAACGGTGGTGCTGTGCTTCTTCCAACCTCACTTTCCGGGCGTTTTTTCGAGTTGTTCCGGCTTATTGACGAGCACTTGCAGGGTGCCCCCATCCCCGTCTACTTTTTGTCGTACCTGGGCACCAAGATCTTGAGTTTTGCGCTGAGTTTGCTCGACTGGATGTCGCTGGGGTTGTTAAATGAGTGGGATGACGATGGCGGTGCTGATTCCAAGGGGTTGCCGTTTGCACCGTCCAAGGTCGATTTATTGATGGACCCGCAGGAGTTGATCCAGTTGAGTGGGCCGAAAATCGTCTTTTGTTCTGGTGCGGACTTGCGGAATGGCGACCTTTCAACGGAGGTGTTTCGAAACATCTGCCAGGACGAGAAAACGACGCTTTTGATCACCGAAAAGTCGGCTTTTGGCACCAGCAACACCATGAGCTCGATGCTCTACAAAGAGTGGTTTACGTTGGCCAAGCAGAAGACGGGTGGCAAGGTCGAGGATGGTGTTGCGGTGCCGTTGGAAAAGATAATTTCCATCGACGACTGGACTCGGGAGGAACCTTTGAGTGGAACCGAGCTTGCAGACTTCCAGGAAAAGGTCAAGGGATGGAAGAGAGAGAGGTATAATGCGAAAATTCGCGACAGAAAGAACCAGAGTTTGTTGAGTGCTGATATTATGGATGCTGAGGATTCTTCTGATGGAGAATTTGATGATGATGATGATGAAGATGTGAATGAGGATGTTCCTGAGGCGCAAAACACAGATGTATCAAAGACCGCCGAAGAATCTGACAAGAACGAACCGGAACGTAAAATTGTGGACGAGTTGGCAGCACAGGAAGCAATCATCACGCATTATATTAAAGAAGCATTGGAGCAGAACAAACCCATAGACTTGAAAATCACCCACAGATTGAAGCCCAGGCAGTCCATGTTTCCGTACTACGTGGCCAACCACAAGCAAAAGTTTGACGACTATGGGGAGGTGATTGACGCGAAGGACTTTGAAAAAACAGACGAGGTGTCCAAGACACAAATCATCTTTGAAGGGAAGAAGAAGTTTGAGGAAAACGAGCGAACCTACGGAAAAGCAAGAGAAAGAGGTGGTAACAACGCCAACAAACAGACTCCACAGGAAATTGTCAACGCCCAGTTGATCAAAAAGAACTTGGATACGCTGTTCAACCCCAAGAAACGCGTCCCGTTGAAGGTTTCGGGGTCGGCATATAGTGCCAACAACCAGCTGCAACTCCGTATGAGATGTGGTCTTTCATTTGTGGATCTTTCGGGGTTGGTGGATATCAGATCGCTCAGTATGATTGTTTCGTCGTTGAAACCGTACAATTTGCTTTTGCTTCCAGATACCACTGTGTATGACCAGAGCGACGAAAGCATGAACGGACTCCTCACGGTGTCGAGCATGTTTTCTCTGCAGCAGGACGAGCAGAAGAGAGAGGAGTCAAAAAACAGCGTTAGTACGGCATCCTCCAAGTACCTCTCACTCTCAAATATTCGTGCGGAACTTTCGGCCAGCACCGCCGGCAACTTCAAAGTGGCCAGCAAAATGAACATCTTGCCTGTGCACATCAACGAGCACCTCGTCATTGGAGCCAGCGACAGCAACGATATCAACGACGAATTGTCGAAAACAAGCACGTTTGAGCTCAAGCTCGACGACGCCTTGGTCAAGGAGTTGCTGTGGCAGAACATCGACGGCAGTTATAGAGTTGCCCCGGTGTACGGTGAGTTGGAGTTGTACAACACCGTGCCGAACAAGAAGCAGAAGAAGGAGTTGAGTGACTACATCAACCCCACGACGCTGTTCACGTTGAAGAAGATCGACAGAGAGGTGTACTTGAAGAAGAAGCACGAAGCTGCTGCGGCTGCAATGAAGGAATCCGGTGCAACCGCAAACACGTCCACCATGAACAACTATCCCAAGTTGGCCATCGGAAACATCAGGCTCCCGGAGCTCAAGAAAAAGTTGCAGAGCCGCAACCTCAACTCTGAGTTCAAGAGTGAGGGTACGTTGGTGGTGAACGATACGTTGGCGATCAGGAAGGTGGCTTACAGCCTTGGGGCTGATGGTGATGATACTGGAGATATAGTTATAGAGGGTAATGTTGGGCCTTTGTATTATCAGGTTAAAGATTGTATTCGGGAGATGCTTGCGTATATATGAGATGTATTATAGAGTTAATACTATTGATTTTAATGTTTAACGTTTAATTTACATTTGTCTGTATTGAATTCAGGTATTATGCATTGAATTTACTTTGTTTGATGGGAGAAGAATGAACATTTGCAGCCATAAATCTGTTGTAGAAAGTAATGATAATACTAAAAAAAATTAATGTATACCACACAATAAAAGATGTATTCGTTTCGCCTAATACTCATACAATACTGTTCACCACTCTTATGAAACTCTTAAAACATTAAAACACTGACACATTGAAAGCAGTACAAGCACAATACTATTAAAATTCACTCTTACAAACTAATCAAAACAGTCAAAAACTAAACCAAAAAGTTCAAATACCAAATACAATTTAACTGGTTATAAAAATAAACAACCCAAATATTCTTCCTTCTTCTTCCTCACATCATTACCAACTAATTCACTTACACTTCAATAATACTATTGACTGCAAAAAGTCGTGCACTCCCATTTTTCCATCCAATAGAAGGGAATTTTTTTCAAAGCTTTATTTCAACAAACACTCAAGATGCAACCATACTCCAGATCTGGTGGTACCAGAAAGTGCTTCTACGAATTCCAGACGTTGACGGCGTGCTACACGTCGGCGGACACCGCCACGAAAAAGGAGTGCACTCCAGCCTTTGACGACTACTTTGAGTGCTTGCATGGCTTCAAGGAAAGGGAAAAGACCAGACTCATGTTGCAGCAGTTGGACGAGAACCAGAAAACCAAGTCGGGCGTCACCGCCACAGAATTGTACAAGTCTACTGGTACTGTGTACGAGAGTTTGGACTTGGTTAAGAACTAGACAGACTAAAGAATTGTTATAGGTTGGTACTGTCAGGCAGGACAAGAATTGGGCTAGGATTGGTCTGGGTCGTGTTCCTTACTAGATAAGTGCTGGGCTAGATAGACTAAGCATTAGGGTTTGGTGTGCATGCATGTCAACTTCATCTTGGTGACGGCACCGGGGTTGTGTAAAATAAACTGATAATATTGTGCTGATTGTAGGAGGAAATTGAGCAGTGAGTGTTAGTGATATTTCCATAAGAAAATTCGTAGATTTGTGGGGGTGTAATGTGATTTCAAGATATGTTTTCCTTAGTTATAAAGTTGCATGGTCCTTTTTTTGAGATATTGTTGGGTTTGGGATGGACATTCCAGCTGAGACGATAGAGTTTTTGTTTTTGACGGCAGTTGTACGTTGTTCGGGGATATGACTTGGGTATGGTGTTGGCTAAGATGTGCCCGTTTCGTATCTTAGGAAATAATGGGTGCAAATTTGCACCCATTTCTGAGAATGTAAAGTGAGTTGATCGCACTATGGATTTCCCACACTTTTGATACACTGATCGGTTTATTGTTATCTAAATGAACAAGAATATCCTTAAGCATCTTAATTCTAGAAATTTCAATGAACTTATAACAATGGGAAAGAGTGAAACTGAGAAATGGCAGGAGGTCAGAAATTTGGAGGCAACTCAGAAGATCTGAACTTGTTAAAAAATGCCCTATCCTTGAGTTGTCAAATTTTTGAGAGTCTACCGGAAGGAATTTTAGAGTCTTTTTGAGGAAACCTATATTTTTAATGCTCATTTGAATTGGATGTATGAAATGGATGCGCGAAATTGAAATCCAAAGTTTAGTTGAGTAATCTTCCAGAGGAACTACTAGAGAGTGAGTGCTTGACAGTTAGATATTGCGCAATGCACATAACAGAAGTTAGTTTTGTTGGTTCTTCAAAAGTAAAGTTTGGATATAGATTGCCGTTATAAAACAAGATTTGAAAGGTTAGATTGTGAAATGTTATATTGCTACTTGTGTTAGTTTTGAGGAGGGCATGCCCAGAAGTTCAATTACCGTTAAAACTCGGTCCGCTTTTACTTCGTGAAATTCACTAACTGATAAACACGACTGAATTTCAGAACTACGAAGCTTTCAAGATAGATCTAGTTCAAATACGTATCTGAGAATCGCGAAAACACCTATATATTGCTAGTGAATTTTGGCTGTTCAAACATCTTTCTCTCAAGCACTAAATTACTAAGAAGTCAACTCCAGTATCTTAACTTATACATATAGTTGTGTGCTTGTGTATTGGAAGGATTTTCTTACATGGATCAATAACAATGAACACGGTGGGACCAAGCAGGAGTCATATATCCGAAAGCAAAATTTCACCAAATATAAACTCAATCACTCTTGAGTGGTTCTAAAAAGAGAAAATCCCAGAAAAGCCTTTATGGCCAAGTTGGTAAGGCACCTCACTAGTAATGAGGAGATCGTCAGTTCGACTCTGGCTGAAGGCATATTTTTTTGAATAGATTCATCACATTCGATTTCATCTTTTTTACAATTCCAGTCACCATGGCTGAACCAGTGACGAGCCAGCTGCTCATCCAGGAGTCGTTCGAGGCCAAAACCAACTACACAAACAACCCCACGTACATCATCCAGGACTTGGACGAGCTCAAATCGTACCAGCTCCGCAAACGAACCGAGTTTGAGCAGCAGCTCAACAAGAACAGGCTCAACTACCGGCAGTGGATGCGGTATGCGCGGTGGGAGTTGGAGTACAACCGCGATTTCCGGCGTGCGAGGTCTGTGTTCGAGCGTGCGTTGGACGTCAATGTCGAGTACATCCCGTTCTGGACGCAGTACATCCATATGGAGCTAGGTGCGAAGAACGTGAACCATGCTCGTAATTTGCTCGACAGGGCCACCACGACGCTCCCACGGCACTCCAAGTTGTGGTTCATGTACGTGCAGACGGAGGAGACGTTGAAAAACTACGAAATGGTGCGGGTTGTGTTTGAGAGGTGGTTAGCATGGAGACCGGAGCCTGCTGCGTGGGATGCGTATGCAAATTTTGAAGCGAGGTATGATGAGGTGATGAGGGCGAGGAAGGTTTATGAAAGATATGTGAATGAGTATCCTATGGCCAGTGTTTGGATCAAGTGGGTTGAGTTTGAGGTTGGGGTTGGAGATGTTGTGAAGGTGCGAAGAGTTTTTGAGAGTGGAGTAGATGATTTGATGAGTAAGGAGGATTCAAAGGTGGATATAAAGTTGGAAACAAATCTGAAATCAAAGTTACTTTCAAAGTTTGATTCAAATCTGGATTTAAACCTGAATTTAAATCTAGAATCAAAGTCAGCGCTGGACTCATTGGAAAACTCACTGAGTAAGGAAATCGATTTCTCAGATTTAATCCAAAGTTGGGCCTCCTGGGAAGGTTCTCAAAGAGAATACGAACGTGCAAAACAAATCTACGAGTTGTTGTTGGGTGCAAAATTCAACTTGAGTCCGGCACAACGACTGAAAATACACAGCAACTACACCAGGTTTCAGAAAACACATGGAGATAAGAAGTCTATTGAATCGTCGGTGTTTCAGAAACGTAAAGAAAAGTACGAGGTGGAGTTACAAAAAAACCCTTTGGACTACGATACATGGTGGATGTACTTGAAAATGGTGGAACCTGCACAACTTCTGCATGTGTTTGGCGAGGCAGTGAAACATGCGCCTGAAGAGGAGACGAAAACGGTGCGCTGGCGGCGTTACATCTATCTCTGGATCAAGTACGCCATGTGGTCCGAATTCACCGAAAAAGACACAGAGACGGCACGTCTGGCTTGGAAACGGTGTTTGGAGGTGGTGCCTCACAAGAGGTTCAGTTTCGCAAAGGTTTGGATCGGGTATGCGGAGTTTGAGATGCGCAACGGGGGGTTGCAGGCCGCACGGAGGGTGTTGGGCAGGGCCATAGGCAGTTTGGCCGTGCCGAAACGCAAGGTGATGCGGCACTACATCGGGTTGGAAAGCCGGTTGGGCAACTGGGACCGTGTGCGCAAGTTGTACGAGCGATGGATGGAGTTGAGTGTGAGCGACGTGCGGGTGGTGGAGGTGGTGCTTGAGTATATTGAGTTTGAAAAGTCGCTAGGCGAGCACGAGAGGTGTGTGCTGTTGTACGATGTGGCGGTTCAGTTGGCCCGGGCGTTAGGTGAAGAAGTTGTGGAGATTTACCATGCGCACATTGAGTACTGCAAGGACGAGTTCAGGTACGACGATGCGCGGGAGTTGTATGGTGAGTTACTTGGTGAAACAAACCATGCGGTGCAGGTGTGGTGTTCGTTTGCTCTTTTTGAGAGTTCTATTCTTTCTCCTGAGCAGTTGGAGATTTATGAGAGAGATTATGAGTGGGCTGGGAACTTTTCAAGGCATGAAAAAGATGTTTCCACAGAAAAGTATGAGATGGATGTTTCTAGTGAATTAAAGCACAAGACGGACTTTTCAAGTGATTTGGAACACGAAACAGACTCCACCGATATGAAAAACGAAACACACTCCACAGATCTGAAAAATAAATCAGACTCCAATATAAACGACTTTTCATTCACAGAATCTCACCGCACGAACACACGCAACACATTCCAAAAAGCCGAAAAGTACTACAAACTCCACGGACGCAGCGAGGACCGTGTGGTGGTGCTCGAGGCGTGGAAAAGCTACGAGATGGTGCACGGCACGGAGCAATCACAGCGCGAGATGGATGCCAGAATGCCCACCGTCGTGAAAAAGACCGCCAACGGCACGGACTCCTTCGACTACATCTTCCCGCTCGACGCCCAAAAACCCAACATCAACAAGTTTTTGGCCAACGCGAAGAAGTGGGCGGAATTGAAATAGTATTGTATATTTAGGTCATTCTGACCAACCGTGTTCAGACTGAGATGTATATTAAGAGTTCCAGACTATAATTAAGATCTATATCAGATTGAATATTGAGACATAAAACTCAAACTGATTATTAAGAATTTAAACTCAAACTGATTATTAAGACCTTAAAAACTGATTATTAAGACCTTAAAACAAACTGAATATTAAGACCTAAATCTTAGTCCGTAATCCCAACCTGAATAGACATTAAACACCAAATTGAACATGAGACCTCTCCAGCCTAAAAACCACCTCTGAGCGTCAAGACCAAGTGAAGCGCCGACCCGGGTGTGATTCCAGACTCCTGCACCGTGCGCTCGTCGTCCAACTGCGAGCCGTTGAAGATGAGACGCTGCTGCAGCGGCGCGATTCCCTCCTTTTCCTCCATCATCTCCTTGATGCGGATGATCTTGTCGGAGGGCTCGATGTCGACGAAGATGTCTCTGCCTGTTAACGTTTTGACTTTGACTTGCATTGAAGGGTGTAATTTTTGTAGAAAAACTGATTAATTGATATTTGATTTGGAGATTTTGTTAGAGATTCGAGTAAGGTATGACAAGTGAATTGTGTGTATTGGTGAATTGAATGTCGAGTAGGGATTTGAGGGCAAGTATTGATTTGTGCCAAGTAGTGATCTGTGCCAAGTTAGGAGTACCTTACTGGATTGCTAGGTTACTGTTACTTTGACTATCACGATAATGCTGGCTTAGTTACTGTTACTTTGACTTTCAGTTGTTCTTCTTTTGAATTACGATCAAATTGACTGTCACCTCCCTATTTCTTTGACTATCAAGTTCAATTACTCTGAATAGCAAATTACGACCACCTTGTACCAAAATATCAGTACTTTAAAAGTCAAACAACCCATACTTTGAACACGAAATCACTACTACTTTTAATACTCAAGATTGAATTATAAGATTGAGAGTCGTTTTAAACATGTTTGGCAAGTTAAAGTGCATTTGAAGTCACTCAAATCATCTTAAGAGAAGACTTTCTAAAGAGAAGAGTCCAATTCTGATGGAACAAAAATCTCAAAACGTAAAGTGAGTTTGTGCTTTGCATGATATTTGAAACAAGTCCAACTCTTGAGAATAGTAAAACAAGGAATTGTGTGTTTTGTATTCTTTCAATTTACTTGTTGATCCTCTTATTCATACAGAAATACTTTATATGACCATTAACCATCATTAATCTCTTCCCCCACAAATTCTCATTCCTAAAACTCCATCTGAAAAAAACGAATCTCCAAATCTTAATGCTCCCAACACCCATCATCAACAACCTAGACGAAAACGTCTACGACCCCTCGGAGGACTCGTTCCTCCTCCTCGACTGCTTCGAGGAACAGAAACTGTTTCTAGAAACCCACTTTTCTGGCCGCATCCCTCTAGTCTGCGAAATAGGCTCCGGTTCAGGCATAGTGACCACCTTCATAAAACAGCACATTCTCACCAGATCCTTCTGCCTAGCCACAGACGTCAACCCGCACGCGTGCCTGACGGTGCTAAAAACCCTCAAAACGAACATTCCCGCGGGTTCTGTTTCAGACTCGGTGCAGATGAGCCTTACCAGTGGGATCAGAGGCAGGGCCGTCGATATTTTGGTGTTCAACCCGCCGTATGTTCCTGCGAATGAGGTCCCGGCAGTGCCGACCCAGTTGGAGGACGAGACGTGGCTAGACTTGGCTCTTTTGGGTGGTGAGGACGGGATGGTGGTGACACAGGTGGTTTTGGATGAGTTGGAGGGCACTTTGTCTGGAGATGGAGTAGCGTATATACTTTTCTGTGCAAGGAACCGTCCAGAGAGGGTTGCGGAAGCGATGAGGGAGAGGGGGTGGGAGGTTGAACTGGTAATACATCGGAAAGCTGGGTGGGAAGTTTTGAGTGTTTTGAGGTTTAGGAGGAAAAGTTGATAGAGACTTAAAAGAATATTAATAGAGATTTGAGGGTTAAGGCTTGTGTATTGACAGTTATGAGGAATGTGATAGAGAAATTGACCAGAATTGGGAGTTTGAGGATAGTATAGAGAAATGGATTAAAGAGGAGTTGAAAAGGTTGGATAGAGAAGTGAACTTGAATAGAGAAATTGAATTGAAATATGAGTTGAGAACATGAACTTGACTGGAGAGATTGAGAAAATGAAGAGAGAATTGAAGAGAAATTGAAGAGAGAAATTGAAGAGAGAAACGAATTGGAAATTGAATAGAGAAATTGAGTATAGGTACGAATCGAGCTTTTGAAAAGAGACTTGACATGTTGAAATTGAATAGAGAACTGAGAATTTGAAAGAAATGTGAATTTGATAGATAACTCGAATAGAGTGCTTAAATCTTAATTTGAGTATATGATAACTGAATTAACTTGAATTAATTGAGTAGAGGATTGAAGATGTAGTGCATACATGTTCATATAACTGCAATATGAAACAGAATTGATGTTTTTTGAAACATTGAAAAAGTTGTAAATAAAACAGTGGAGAGGAAATCTATAACCAATCCAATTATCAGAACTGCTCTATGGTGCAGTTATATTGGAGATATCAAAGTTTTTGAGAATTCTCAGAGCACATTAAATTGGATTTTCAGACTGACAACTCTCGTGCCAAGTTCAAATATCATCTATACATATATAACACTAACCATTAAGAAACCAATTCTCTAATCAAACCCAATTTAAATACCCTCCCTTTATTCCATCATTAGATTTCAAATCATTATCAAAATCAAATCTTTATCCAAAATCAAATAAAAATCAATCAGTGAATGATGAACAGAGGCCGCCCAACAAAATGGTCAGGCTCCGCACTGCGGTACAAAAACCTCCCCACCCACAAACTAGACACCATCATCACCGGCCACCTAACCACCGAACAGGTCGACGCATACCAGCAGCTCTTCCGCATCGAGGAGATCACCAGTCTCTTCAAGGTAGCCAACGAGCAGAATAGAAGTGTGGTGGGATTATTACCCTCTAGCGACACCACCGCCAACCCGCTGTACAAAAGAGACCCGTCACCGCCACCACGCTACGACAACATGGGCAACCGTGTCAACACCCGCGATTCGGTGCTACGCGCAGACTTGGACAAGGAACGCAACTACCTCGTCGAAATCGCCGCCAACAACATCAAGGACTACGTGCTACCAGCAGACTACAGGAAACCAGTCAAAACCATGGAGAAAATCTACATTCCCGTGAAGGACTACCCCGACATCAACTTTGTCGGGCTTTTGTTGGGGCCCAGAGGCAACACTTTGCGGCAGTTGCAGGAGGAAAGTGGTGCGCGATTGGCGATCCGAGGCAAGGGATCGATGAAGGACGGAAAACTGGCAAGTACTTCATCCTCAGACAACTCGTCGAGCTCCAGCACGGCCGTGGCTAATATAAACCCTCACTTGGACTCCAATTCGGATGATTTGCATGTAGTAATCACATCGGACACCCAGCTGAAGATCGAGAAGGCCATCAAGTTGACCAACGAGGTGATAGAGAAGGCTATTTCGTCGCCGGTCGGGCAGAACGACTTGAAGAGGGGGCAGTTGCGTGAGTTGGCCATTTTGAACGGTACGTTGAGGGAAACGAAGCCGTACGATCCGGAGGCGTACAAGAAGAGGCAGCAGGCGCAGCAGAGAATGACAATCACGAAGATCATGTGCCGGGTGTGTGGTTCTGTGGGGCACTATGCTAGGGATTGTAAGATGAGGGCGAATGGGTATCTGGATCATGGGCAGGAAAGAAGAGATGAAGTTGAGGACCCTCCATGGAAGAAAGCTAAGGTAGAGTTGCCTCCGTGGGCGGTGGAAAATGCTGGAGCGAATGCAACCCATCTTCCACCACCTCCTGGGATCAGGAGTCAGGTTCTGGGTTCACCTCCAAGTTATGGATCCAATGTTTCTCCGAGTGTGAATTCTATGAGAGGGCGTCCTCCACCAAGTGTTAATGTTCCCCATCCACCACGAAATGTTAATATTCCCCCTCCACCACCAAATGTTAATGTTCCCCCTCCACCACCAAATGTTAATGTTCCACCACCTCCACCAAAAACCATTTTTCCCCCTCCACCACCAAATGTTAGTGCTCCGCCACCACCAAATGCAAATGTTCCACCACCACCAAATGCAAATGCTCCTTCACCACCAAATGCAAATGTTCCACCACCACCAAATGCAAATGCTCCTCCACCACCAAAATCCAACGCTCCACCTCCACCACCAACCAACCATCTTCCACCTCCACCAACCAACCATCTTCCACTTCCACCACCAAACCCCAATTCTAAACCACCCCCGCCATCAGTTAAACCTCCTCCGCCCTCACAAAAACCTCCTCCGCCACCTTCAGCTTAATATATTTAGGATTCATTATAGAGGTACATTATTGTAGAATTCGTATTATTGTTGTATATTTAATTCAGCTTACTTTAGCGTTCATTATAGAAATATACTTGTAAAGTTCATAATATTTGTTTGATATTATCAGGTAGTTTTCAGTTAAATTGATGACTATTTGGCTATCATTTAGAGGTATACTATTTTAGGATTCATTGTTTTTTATCTGTTACTTGTATGTATTATAGAGTTTCTTCAGCTGAGGTAAAACTATAGTAGAGGCACATTAATATAGAATTTATAGTATTTCCATATAGTTGTTTGATTTGAGAGTTTACAGTTCATCTAAAATCAAATAGCATTCATTTTGGAGGATATTAATTCAGAATTCATCGAATCTTATTATATAACATTCTGAATAGAGTTTCCTTAGCTTTTATCAAAACTATTTTGCTTTCATTTGGAGATGTATTGATGTAGTATTCAAAGTATTTAACCATAAAATTGTATGAGTAGACAGTTTTCAGCTACTTTTAGAGCTATTTGGATTAATTATAGAGGTGTGTTATTGAGAATTTGTAGTATTATCTCCATACACTAGATAAGTTCACCTATAAATACCTTTTCACCAACCAGGTTCATCATATTCACCAATCTTTTCATGTATTTTCAGAATATTTGCAAATAATGTAAAAATGATAATTAGCTTTAACCAACCCTCAAAATTCACACTAAAAGTACTCTAAACTTCACTACCATACCAGATAAATCTACCAAACTCAATAAATACTCCAAAAACCCATCCTATACGAAAATTCATGAACCTAAGCTTACTAATTCCCAATAATTTTCTCCTTCTCAAAAAAATGCAACAACAAGCTGGTGTGGCGCAGTGGTAGCGCAGCAGATTGCAAATCTGTTGGTCCTTAGTTCGAACCTGAGCTCCAGCTCGTTTTTTACCCCAGTACTTTTTAACCCTTTTATTTCTAGCGCCAATTTAAAAGTTAACACTCCAAAAGCACCAGAAAACGAGAGAAATCCAGCGGAAAACCAAACCTGACTGAGAAAACACCAAACTGTCCACATCCACACACTAGAAGCACGAGGATCACCACGCCCACCCACTAAAGTTCATCGTTTTCAATGGAAACAGGCGACGGGTTTCTCCCAATAGTGGCCATCTTCTACGCCGTGTTCCACCCCATAGAAGGAACCAAAATAGTCCACCAGGTGCCCGAGCGGTCAATCCTCACATCCAAGAAGAAAAGTAACGACTCTGAAGACTCAGACTCACAAGACTCCTCCGACAACGAAGACAAGGACGAATCAACGTACCTCTTCAACTTCAACACGGTGCGAAACTTTGTAATTCCCAAACCTCAGCTATGCAACAAGTTGATCTCGTTCAAGATCAGCAAGTTCAAGGTGATTGGGTACCCAGTGACTATTGAAAACCCGGCATACTCGCGAAACTCGTTCAACTTCAACTTTTGCTTTGTCTTCCCTTATGATTTCGGCGACTCCAAACCTTATGAGCTTGCAATCAAGCGTATCGGAAAGATGTTCCAGGTTTTGGAAGAACAGAGTTTTCTCTTGAGTAAATTGGATAAGTCAGGGTCGTTTTTCAAGCAGCAGCACCAGCAGGAGAAGTTCAGCATCAGCAACTTGCTCTGGCTGAATAAGGAAGAAGAAGCAGCAGCAATGACCCCAGGCCACACCAAAACCAAAAAAATCACCTTGTCTTCGATCGAGTCGTTGATCCACCAGATCTACCAGGACTTAAACAATTTTAGTGAGTGCTGTATTCCGCTCGACAGCGCCAATTCCGTCGATATCAAGCTTTTTCCAATCCTACCACCACCAGTGAACATCAAAGCGTACCAGGTTCCAAATGCCACGGTGAAATTGAACCAGTTGGTGGACGTTAACTGGGACCCCACCATGACTAAAATCATCCCATACATTAACGGGATAAATTCGATTAAAAGAATCAGCGAGTTGTCCAACTCCAACTACTTGCTCACCAAGCAGTGCATCCAGCACTTGATGCACTATAAATGCATTGAGATTGGAGACATATTTCAGTTCAGTAACATATACGCACCCACCAACAAAATAGGGCACTTTCTCAACCAGAACGGCAAGATGGCGGAGGAGTGCCAGGAGTATGTGATCACGCAGCTGTCGATCCTTACGTCTGGGAACCCTAGCCAGGTGGTCACTCCCGCGTCTGTATCGGTGCTGGCGCTGGCGCTGGTGCTGGCACTGGCCCTGGCCCTGGCACTGGCATCATATTCAATGTCACCGCTGACGAAAAGCTACTTGCGAGGGACCCCCACCAGCACCAAGATCAACGTGCCATCCAAATCCGTCTTGTTCTATTTGTTCCGGTCGTTGAACCAGGGCCAAACGGTTAAAGAGTGGTTTGCACAGCACCGGAAGTTGCTTGCCAACATCGATGTGCGCAGGTTTATACACTTTGGAATGCTCCGTGGGATCATATACAGGGTGTATTCGTACCCGATCTTGGACAGCATTGTGCGGGCGGTGCAGAACGAGGACCGTGTGGAGTACGACACGCTCATAGATGTGATGAAGCTGAAGCGAGCAGAGTTGAAGCGGATGCAGAAGAAAAAGAAGAAGAAGCGTGTGGAGGTGCGCGACTCGTCGTTTGGAACGGTCACCGGGTCGGTGAGTGCGCCGTCCAGTTTTGTCAAGATCCCCCCACGTAAGGTTAGCTTCAACAGGTCCACGCAGATCGATATGATTATCGGGAGCGATGGGTCGGACTACAACTCGAGTGGGGAGGACGTTTCGGAGCAGCTGGAGCTGGATTATGAGGAGGACGAGGAGGTGTTGGAGGACGAGCTGTCGGTGGAGAGCGAGTCGTCGGAGGCGGGGGACTCGGAGGAGGAGATGGTGAACTTGTTGAAGATGTTGAAGGGGTACCAGCATTTTGATGCGATCAACACGGAGTTGCAGAAGTCTCGGGTTGAGGTTGAGAAGATGATTGTTAGTTTGGGGAGTGTGAGTGTTATTAATGGGTGATGAGAAGTATTGGAGAACTCAATAAATTGGACTGATATGCACACAATGAGTGAGAATATGAAAGAATGATATCAACATAACGAAATGAAAATGCTTGTGAACACATTGAATTGTGATTATTGGAATTAAGTGAATGTTGGAATTTCGTGAGAATATTGGAATCATATGAGAATATGGTATGATTTCAAAAGAATGAGGTATGAGAATATTGAAATTAAATGTGAAGTTGGAATGATATCAACATATTGAGATACAAGAATATTGGAACTATTTGAAGAAGACGAAGAATAATCTAATATTGGATAATCGAAAATGAGATACAAGAATGTTGGAATGATATAAAGACAACGAACAATATCTACATATTGAATTATAAGAGTTATTTGAAAGGATATCAACATATTGAGATATGATATAATGGAGTGATCTCAACAGAAGAGACTTGTTATAGTCGAATGATAGGAGAATATAGAATATTTTCAATATATTGCACTATGACCATACTGAAAATATTGAAATGATATGAACAAATTGAGTTATGAAAAAAATAAATGGTATTAGAATAGAATATGCCAACTTGTTGAGAATTGAGATGAAGAAATGAAGTGAGCTTTGAGGATATGAACATATTGAAATGAAAAGAGAAATTTTATGAGAATATTTATAAGATGAGAATATTGGACTGAGATGGACTTAGAAGTACATGAAAGAATTGAGATGAAGAAATGAAGTGAGCTTTGAGGATATGAACATATTGAAATGAAAAGAGAAATTTTATGAGAATATTTATAAGATGAGAATATTGGACTGAGATGGACTTAGAAGTACATGAAAGAATTGAGATGAAGAAATGAAGTGAGCTTTGAGGATATGAACATATTGAAATGAAAAGAGAAATTTTATGAGAATATTTATAAGATGAGAATATTGGACTGAGATGGACTTAGAAGTACATGAAATGCGCAATTGAGATATGAGTTGAATGATGTGAGAATGTTTGAATAATAAGAATAGAAATATGATCATGAAATGTTGTGAGATTATTTGGAATATGAGCAGACTGAAATATGAACATGAAATGATATGAATATTGGATATATGGTCACATTACTCGAGAATGTTAAACGAAATATGGGTCAAAATAAAATCAAATATCACCAAAACTTGTGACTGAAAGTATTCCAAACAAAACCTCCAAACCAATACTCCAATATCACCGAAACTTGTGACTGAAAGCATTCCAAACAAAACCTCCAAACCAACACTCCAGTACACTAAAATTTGTGGAATTGAAAATTTCTACAAAAACAGATACTAAACAACACCGGAAACCCACCAGTAACTACAACCGCACACTCCGTGAACACTCCACCACCAACCACACCTCCTAACCCACCACCATTTTCACTCCACCAAGTTATCTCGTCATGTGACCAACGCGACAAGATAAAAACAACAAAAAAACAACAAAAAAAACTCGCTTCTTCAAACATGTCAGGCAAAGGAAAGGTACACGGGGGCAAAGGAAAATCGAGCGAGGCCAGCAAGTCGTCGACGTCGCACTCGGCCAGAGCCGGGTTGCAGTTTCCCGTCGGCAGAATCAAGCGGTACTTGAAGAAAACCGCGTCGAGCAAGATCAGAGTGGGCTCCAAGAGCGCGATATACTTGACGGCGGTGTTGGAGTACTTGACCGCGGAGGTGTTGGAGTTGGCGGGCAACGCGGCCAAGGACTTGAAGGTGAAGAGAATCACCCCGAGACACTTGCAGTTGGCCATCAGAGGCGACGAGGAGTTGGACAACTTGATCAAGGCCACCATCGCGTACGGTGGTGTTTTGCCACACATCAATAAGGCCTTGTTGTTGAAGGTTGAGAAGAAGAAGAACCAGAAGTAGGGCTACCGAGGTCTTTGTATACTATGTTTTGTACTATATATGATTCAATGTATGTTTACAGTTTGATGTTTAGTAATGATTAATTGATTGTTAGTGTTGAATTAAGTATAGTGGACTTCTGGGTCCTTTAATACAGGTTTAGTATTGAGCAGTAACTATACAGTAGTTTTAAATCTTAACTATAGTTTAGTAGCTTAAATATGGTACTTTCAATGTAGTAGTTTTAGTATAGTAGCTTAATATAGTAGGTTTAATATAGTAGGTTTAATAGGTTTAAACTAGTAGGTTTAATATAGTAGCTTCTGTATCGTAGTTAATATGCTATCTCAATATAACAGCTATAATATCATACCTTTAATATAGTAGTTTTATATCGTAACTTCAATATGGTGGCTTAAATATAATATCTTTAGTATAGCTTTAATATAGTAGTTTTATATCGTAGCTTCAATATGGTAGCTTAAATATAATATCTTTAGTATAGCTTTAATATAGTAGCATTAGTATTGTAGCTATATTGAAGCTTCTATATAGTGGCTTTAATATAGTATCTCAATATTGTAGCTATAATATAAGATCTTCAATATAGTAGCGTTAATATAATATCTTCAATAATGTAGCTTAATATAGTAGCAATAATATCTTTAATACGGTATTTCAATATTGAAAACCATCATATCAAATCCTCAAATCTGAATTCTCACAAAGTAGGTTCCACCTTTTCTGAAATTTCCACCTTTTGAGGAACCTTTTCAGAAACCTTTTCAGAAAACTTTTCAGTCAGCTTTACAGTCAGCTTTTCAGACCTCCCAATTTCTGGCACCTCCAACCCAGGAATTACAATACTAGTCGCAACAACACCCTCAGGCAACTCATAATCATCAGTCTTCACATTCAAAGTCCGCAACTTCCCCTTCAAATACTCAATTTCATGCTGCAATATGCTCATGTCCTCAGCAACCGCGTCTCTATGGTCAGACGTCTTCTTGCGGCTTCTATAACTCTCGTACAAGATTAGCGAGCCCGCCACGCCGAATATAAACACCTCTGAGATGAAGGTGGCGCCGTTGTCTATGGCCTTGTTGTCGTTCAACGGGCGGATCTTGATGCGTTTCTCGCCCAAAAGCGACATGCGGAGCTTCAAGTCGGTCGAGTGCACCGTCTGCGCGATGCGGATGCAGGTGGACCGGAACAACTCGTGCTCCTTGGCCTGCGCTTTGAGTGCGGTGGCGATGGGTTTCGCCACCGTTCGCACCATCAAGGATGTGAGCTTGAGTGCGATTCCACTCATGGTTAAGAAATTATTGATTTCGCGTTTGAAGGCAAACTTGGTGGGGGAGATTAAGAGACTTCTGTGGGTCGCTAAAAATGAATAATTTTCACAAAGTGGTGGTGGTGGTGTAATGGATATTTCATTCATGAGTGGTACTTCATGAGAGGTTCGACTCTTGGCAGTGTCTTTGCGTTTCTTAACTCCAGAAATGGTTTGATTTCCCCACACAAAATTAGTAGGTCCCATCAACCATACAGGCTTAATTCCATGAAAAGGGTTCTTCCCAACAATTTCCAGGAATTATAAAAGGAGGATAATTCTGTGATTTGAGTTGTATTATTAGAAGAGAGGATTCACATATTATTGGTGTTTATAGAATTGGTGTTCATTTGGTGTACGCATTACTGAGAATACATATATTAGACATCCACTGATTATCCTAGTTGAATCAATTGCTAAAGAGATATCATTAGAGCGTTGAGAACAAAGAATTATTGAGGCCTCAAAGAATTAATCAGAGGTTTCAAAAAATTAGAGGTATCATTGAACAATCAGAGATATCATTTAAGATCAAAGAATAAAGATTTAAGAACAAAAGTTATTAAGAACAAATTAAAGGTTTCCAAAGAACCAAGAACAAATTAAAGGTTTCCAAAAGAACCAAGAACAAATTAAAGGTTTGAGAACCAATAGAACCAAGACCAAATCAGGTCAAGAACATATCCAAGACTGATAATTAAAGTTAATTAGGAATATCCAACGCTATAAAAATATCAAAAGAAGTGCATCATGACCCACGACACTTTCGAAAACGAAAACCTGCTCCCAAACCTACCAGTCCCTCCACTCAGCTCAACCATCACACAACTTCTCTCCCTGATCAAACCATTGGTCAGCGCAGACGAATACGCAACCTTGCTAGACGAATCCAAACAGTTCATGTCCCACAAGTTGATCGCACTGATCCAAAACCACCTCCAGGAAATCTCCAAGAAACAGCTGTGCTACTTGAACCTGATCCACAACGAGATCTACAGCGACTTGCGCGGCGATGTGTTGCCGCGCAACCCGTACTTGGTCTTGGAGGAAGACCCCTACGCAAAAACACTCACGCCGCCCAACCAGGCACAGCGTGCCTCCAGCTTGATCAACTCCGCCCTCAAGTTCATCATCTCCTTGCGCAACCACACCTTGAAGCCGGACATGACCCCCAAAAACGCAAACCCCTTGACCATGAACTGCTACCACACCTTGTTTGGAACCACTCGTGTGCCTGGCAAGGACAATGCGCTGGATATCAACACCTGTGCCGACTCAAAGCACATTGTAATCATCTGCAACAACCAGTTCTACAAGTTGCAGGTGTTGCCCAACGATAGCAGCTCGCAGATCTTGTTCAACGACTACGAGTTGTCGCTCATTTTGCAGAGCGTGGTCACTGAGGCTGCTGTGGTGGACCAGGTGGAGTCGATCAACAACTCGTTCGGGTCGCTCACGACACAGACGTTCAAGAACTGGAAGTTTGCGCGCCAGGAGTTGCAGAATACCAACCCGGACCACTTGAAGAGCATCGACGACGCATTGTTCATTGTAGTTTTGGAGCCTAATGCGCCTACATCTGTGGACGAGAAGATCTTGGTGATTTCGACAGGCACTTCTGGCTTGTTGGAGGGAACAAACATGCAGATTGGATCGTGCACCTCTAGATGGTACGATAAACTCCAGTTGGTGGTGACCAAGAACTCGGTTGCGGGATTCGTCTGGGACTCGGTTTCCATGGACAGCACGGCCATTTTGCGTTTCATCAGTGATATTTACACCGATTCCATATTGAAGTTGGCCAAAAACATCAACGGCCTGGAGTACACCCTATTTGACAGCAACATCTCGTTTGTTTCGTCTGCCGAGCCCAAACCCGACCTCGAATTGTTGAAGTTCAAGCTGTCGAAGGCGCTCTCCATCATGATCCACCACGCAGAAACGCGTTTGGCCGACTTGATCAGTCAGCATGAGTACAGAACTTTGAATATCCATATCGATACTCACTTGGTCAAGAAAGTCAACATTTCAATCGACTCCTTCTTGCAAATCTGCTTCCAAATCACATACTACTCGCTCTACGGAAAGTTGGTTAACACCTTGGAGCCAGTCACCACACGTAAGTTTAAAGACTCCAGAACCGAGTTGATTACCGTGCAGAACGACTCCATCGAGAGACTCGTGAAAATGTTCATTTCCAACTCGACGTCCCAGGACAAATGGGCCTTATTCAAGGAGTGCTGCAAATTGCACACTTCCCAGTACTTGAATGCGATGAACGGGTCCGGTTTCGACCGCCATTTCATGTCCTTTATCCGCATCATGAAGTACCCACGCTTGATTGAGTACCTCAACGCTGAGTCTCCTCAGTTGGATCCGATCCAGGTGTCGGAAAGTGAAGACTACATCCCGCTTCTTTCCAACCCGTTGGTCGAAAAGTTGACGTTGCCCGAATTGCTCATCTCCAACTGCGGCAACAACTCGGTGCATCTTTTTGGCATTCCTCCGGCCATCGACCAGGGATTCTCCATCGGGTACATTGTCCACTCAGACAAAATCATCATCACGGTCTCGTCCAAGTTCAGACAAACAGAGAGGTTTTTGGACACCTTCGAGAGAATCATCCACGACTTTAAGGAAATCGTCTTGGCAAACTCGCAGGATATCTTGCTAGACACCAACGACTCCAACATGCGGAAGTTGGAGTTTGCCAAGTTGAAGATCCAGAAGGAGTTGGATGAGGTGTCGGACTTGCCTTCGAGAAGGCACCCAATTGACTTGTCGTTGAATATCAACAACCCAAATTCTGCTGCGTTGACGCAGCAGATGAGTCTGAAGAGCTCGATCAACACCGACGGGTACGATATTCTGGGTGGGTATGGGTATTTTGACTTTGGCGAGTTGGGTTCTCGTTCCAACACCATTTCCAGAAATGAGTCTGAGCTTAATGTGAGTGCGCTGGACATGTCGCGCAAAATGTCTATATCTGAGAGTATTAGAGATAAAATTGACCAGAAGTATGAGAAGCCTGAGCCTAAGAAGGATAAGGCTGTTGGAAGGAAGCTTACTTTGGTGGAGTAGCCAATACTAGTGGAGTACCAATACTAGCGATGGCTAGTATTGGTTTATACATTCAGACTTTTTCAATTTAGCATTGGAGATGCTGTTCGGTTTATTCAATAAAGCGTTCATATAATTCTTTCAGTTACCAATACTAGCGATAGCTAGTGTTGGTTAATTTAATAAACGTTTATTTAATTCTTTCAGTTAAACATTAGGGTTGAAAGTATTGTTTTATTGTGCATTAAAACTATTAGTATTGTATTTACTTAATAGACTTTTGTATGTCTTTATCGGTTTAGTATATTTTAATTCGATAAACAGATCAATTGAATATTTCAGCATATTAAATATGAGAACAACATCTTCATTTGTGAACCACCAACAACTCACGAATAATGTCTAGACCTAGTTTCCATACTTCATGATGGACCTAAAATGAAGGTTAAAAGAACCATTCTTGTAACCTTTAGATAGTCTTAAATTGTCAACCCCTCCTGAGAACCCATTCTTGTGACCACATAAGCTCTTTAATCTTCTTCATTATCAAATATACTCCTAGTAAGTAATCACTCCTGCGAACCAATTCCCATAGCCATTAAATACACTTTAATCAATAAACCACTATGAGAACCCATTCAAATCCATAGATACACTTGAATTGATAAACTCGAACCAATTCTCATCCATAGATACACTTGAATTTAAACATCGAACCCATTCCATAGATACACTGAATTGATAAACTCGAACCCATTCTTATCCATAGATACACTTGAATTTAAACATCGAACCCATTCCATAGATACACTGAATTGATAAACTCGAACCAATTCTTATCCATAGATACACTTGAATTTAAACATCGAACCCATTCCATAGATACACTGAATTGATAAACTCGAACCAATTCTTATCCATATATAATCTGGTAGTAATATTACACTTCAGAGAACCCATTATCTATAGACATCTCAAGAAGCCATTTTTGCATCCATAGATATTTCAAGAAGCCAATTTTGTATGCATAGATGCTCTTTAATAACATGTGAAAACCATTCTCATCCATTGATATTCTCATTATAATTCTCGTTAATAAACAACATCACTCCTGAGAACCCACTTCACTCCCTCCTTAATCAACTCTCCCTCATGCAACAAACAATCATCTCCATGCTTGTGCAAAAGAGCCATGCCCTTGCTAGGATGCACATTCAAAACCTCTTCTCCACGATATATCGGGTGGAATATCGTCCCTCCCCCTACAAACTCGTCATCTCCAGTCAAGTAAATAAGCAAAGTCCACCTGGTCTTTCCCATTTTAGTGCCCAGCTCGTTTATTGGTGCTACGACACTCTCATCGTAATGCTGCTGGAAAAAATGGCCCTTGCGGTACCTATACACACGTAGCTGGGAGTTTAATGCTACTGCGTCTTTGAAAGTGCTTCTTATCTCGTCCATTTCCTCGTCTTCGTACTCTGTTTCTGTGAGCAAGAGCTGTTGCAAGTACACCCATAGGGTTTGGCTCGCCTGCCAGTCGTTGATGAGGCAGCGGTCGTTCACACGCGCGGCATAGCCTCTGTTTTTCACCAACGGAGTCGTTTCCAATTTGAGTTCTCGTTCAAAAGACTGGATCAACTCGTTGCACAACTCCTTCTTGAAGAAGCCGTTGATGGTTACGATCTGATCCGAGCTGACAATCTCGGGTTTTGGGATGAAAAAGCTGTTGCTCACGTCACGGGCCAAGTTGTCGAAGTTCTGGGGGAACTTGTACGAAGATTTGGTGTCTTTTCTCTTTGGAGGCATTGATTAATTGGTATTTTTCATTCTTGTAAAATGAATAAACTTGGAGTAAATCAATATTAGTTAAAATTAAGTAGATTCTTAAAAATAGAAAAAATATTAGTTTTATAGTGATTTATTACTTTAGAATTAAAGATGGAGTTATAGGAAAGCTTGAATGTTCAATTTCTAGAACATAATCGTCCATATTAAAACGAACATTCAAAAGCGCATAAAAAATGGAAAACGTGTTGTATAAGATTAGGATTCTACTACAAGGTTCACGTGTGGCTTCGCGTGATATTGGTCTTGTGCTGGTTAGTTGGTCTTGCGCTAGGGTGTGGCTGCGTGCTGGGTGGACAAGAGAATTCACTGCTGGTGTTCAAGAATGCTAACAATTGGTATTGTAGTGACTTAGTCTTGGCACGTCTATAAAACGGGCCTTGGTTGGACAACTTGTTGAGTTCTCTTAATTAGTTAATTTCAAGTTGGTGAATTTGGATTAGTTCAGTAAGCACCAGAACCATAGCTAAAGAACACTCAGATTATACATAGAGAGTCCGTCGATTATAAAACAAAACGTACGAAATGCGGTTTTAGCTCAGTTGGGAGAGCGTCAGACTGAAGAGATTCGGTCATAGAAATCTGAAGGTCGTGTGTTCGATCCACACAAACCGCATTCTTTTTGTTTTTGAGTCCCAGGGTAAGAAAGGCTGCAAACGTCTATTGTTGAGATGAAATTTGTGCTGTCAATGTGCAATATTTCATTTGACAGGCTGCATTCAGACTTGGAAATGCCGTTTTCGGATGATAATTCTACGTTCCCACGATCGCGAAATTGCAACCACGACAGTCAACTAAAAACGGCTGGAAGTGCCGGATAATAAGTAGCCAAACCCTCGTGGCACTGACTCCAAACCTCCACAGTTGCTGCTAGGCTGTTTTTTCGCGGTTTGCGTGTGATTACTGTGGGGAAACTTGCCGGTTTTATGCCATTTACACTGATTACATCGATAACAACTGCGTAATTCAATTGGGGCCGAACAATAGAGAGAAGTCTGCACGTATATAACACACAGAAAGTGCCTTGTTTGGTCGTGCATCAATGCTTCTTGTACTGATTTACTTTCTTCTTGCAGCTGTTCAGTGTCTAGTTGTTCCTTCCAACCAGTTTGTCGTATTTGACTTGAAGCGTGCCAAAAGACTGTACATTGACAAAAGGTACTTTAGTGAGGGTTTAATATACGACCCTTATGCCTACTTTGTTGACTTGCAGGTGGGCTCCAGCAGCCAAAAGATGGAGGTTTTGCTAGACACCGGCAGCGATTTTTTGTGGGTGCCGGGGTCCACGACCGAGTGCGCCGACTGCAAGTCCCGCGGGTCGTTCGACACGCTGGCGTCATCAAGTTTGCACGACTTGCACGCGCTGTACGACTCTCTGTACGCCGGTGGAAGCCTCAACTCGCAGGGCTCCGTGTACTCGGACACCGTTTCCGTGAACGGGGGCCCTGCTGTCACGGCCAAATTCGGCGTGGCCTCGAAAACCCTGTCCAGTTTCGGGGTTTTTGGCCTAGGAAAGGGTTCAGATAACAGTTACAACATGGCGTACCTGTTGAAAGACCTGGGAACCATTCAAAAAGCTGCTTATTCAGTCTATTTGGACGCAGGTTCAAACAGCCAAATTGTTTTTGGTGCTATCGACAGATCCAAGTACACTGGGGAATTGCACACCTTTCCCTTCACGGAGAACAGAAACACAGTTCCATTAGCAGAAATCAGCATTGGGTCTACCAAAATAGGCGGTGGGTTCCAGATTTTGGTGGACACAGGCACGGCCACCTCGACCTTTTCGCAGGATATCCTTTTGGCCCTTGCCAAACTCTGGAGCCCAAACATGGCAGTGTACGACTCGCTGCAGCAAAGATACCAGGTCAGTTGTCTGGGATATGCCCGTACTTTCAACATAAACTTTTTTGAATCTGGTGTTGTGAGTATTCCCATTATCAATTATATCTCCAGAGTGGGTTCCAACTGCTACTTGAGTTTTTACAACAGCGATACCACTGGCGTGCTGGTTTTGGGGACCGATCTTTTGAAGTACTTCTACACGTTGGTTAACTTTGACGATAACTATATTGGAATTGCAAAAGCCAACCAGAGTCCAGGGTCTCAATTATTATGGGGATTGTAGTTTGCAGCTATTTTTATGTTTAAAAGGATAGTTATAAAAAGACTTGAACTGTAGGTGTGACAAGGTATATCGATGTGAGGTTTGTGATTACAACTTGATGCTATTTCGGTATCAAAGATAATACGTGGAATATGGTCTTATTTGACTCAGCCAAGGAATCTCAGGAGTGTTTGAATGCGCTTACAAAGACTTCAACTGGTGAATGAAATTTTGAGAGAAACCAAGGATTAAATGAACATATATGCACCAAGATGTGTGTTCTGGGAAGAAAGTTAAATTTCACGTCTATCTAGAACTCCTCTTGAATTAAACAAACCAGTAATTTGTAAAATCTCGCTTACTGGACGCCCAATTTCACTCCTCCAAAAGTGCGTGAAAAGCATACAGGCCACTAATGCCCAAATGTTTCCTCCAACGGCGTGCGATTCCAACATACTAAATAACGGAGATGCCCTTTGTTTCGAACTTAATGCTCTGTGATACATGTGCATGCCGTTTTGGATGCCTGTTGTCTTTGTTTAGAGTAGAAACTGCATGCTTTTTGAGCATACCGTCGATTGTAAGTGATGACCTTTTTTATTGTTGTATGTATAGAATATTGGAGACGAATCGCTTCATGTATAATCATGGTTACATTATTTCAATTGAATAGCAAGGCTTTGAAAGAATACGATAGGAACAACTCGTTTAAATTATCGCGCCATTCAATTTGTGGGCTAAATGAAAAATACGTTGTCACTTAGTCTAGCATGAAAGCACTTGGAGCCTTAGATTCAGGTACACCAATGTATTGTGAATTTTCTTGGAAAAGGGGAAAGAATCTTTCGTTGAGATGTAGTGGTCCCCTCTACTTTTGTATCGTGGCAAGGATTGTTATTGAGACTGTTAATTAAAAATCTTTACGAGAATACTATATGAATAGTATAAACATTGTTCAGAAAACGGAAAGGTATCTTCTGAACCATCCTCATTTCGTATAATCTCCAGCGCAAAGTGAACGCTGAGACGTTATAGTCTTATTACAACTCATTAGAGTGATTAGGAACCTTAAAAGGGTGCAATGGGGGTGCAAACTTAAACTTAAAACTGGCTGCAAAAAAACAAACCCATGCATTTACTTTTTAATGCGTCTTTGAAGGATTCATGATTCAATTGAATTACGTATTGCCATTTGACTCTCCATTTCGGTAATTAATTTTTTCAAATTTTGAACTCATAATTTAGTTAACAGCCAATAATTCAATTCCCACAAAAATCACCAGATATTGGGCGTGTGGCGTAGTTGGTAGCGCGTACCCTTAGCATGGGTAAGGTCTCGGGTTCGATTCCTGACTCGTCCATTCTTTTTCCGCCCCAAAGCATACCCAAGCAGTCCAGGAAGCCTGTTTCTGCGCCTACAACACTACTTGAAGTACTAAGATGCAATTTATTAAGATATTAATGCAGAGGGGCCGTGTTCATCCCCAGGTATAATGCTGGGTTCAGCCTTGAGCAAGCCCTGAAGCAGATTCAGGGCAGCCCTGTCCATTTAGCCGGCGTTTCATTGAAGAAGCTCATGGAAGAAGATGTTTGAAATGTGAAAGTATTCTCTCAAAGGTAGTCTTGAAATGTAAAGTTTTCTCTCAAAGGTAATCTTGAATGTGAAAGTGTTCTTCAAAGGAGTCTTGAATGTGAAAGTGTTTTCAAAGGAGTCTAGAAATAAGAAATTGTTCTCAAAAGTAGACTTGAAATGTGAAAGTGTTTTCAAAAGTAGTCTTGAAATAAGAAATTGTTTTTATTCCAAGGTAGTCTTGAAATGTGAAATCATCGAGAAATCTAAAGGCACTCTCAAGAAGCCCTAGTTTTCTAGAAGAAAGTATCTTTGTACTCTGCGACCTTCTTGCAGATATTTTAATGACATTAATGATCCCTGAAACAATCATGTCGTTTAATTCCGAGGCAGTAGCCTGAGGGTCAGTATTATTTGCCAAAGTCTTAACCAAAGGTATTATTTGACCAAGGTCTTAAAGGTGTTTGTTACCAAATGTTTAAGGTATTCGTTAACCAAATGTTTTCGTTAGCCAAATGTCTTTAAGGTGTTCGTCAACCAAGTATTCGTTAACCAAATTCTTCTTAAAGATATTCGTTAGTTCTTCTTTAAGATATTCATAATCAAATTCTTCTTAAAGATATTCGTTAATATCTTCCTAAAGATATTCGTTAATTCTTAAAGATATTCGTTAACATCTTCCTAAGATATTCATAACCAAATCTTTTTTTAAAGCTCAGTACGCTCAACAATATAAAGTCCAACACCAGCACCCTGTGGACAGTTATTCGACAAAGTAAACTTGTCACCCCCTCCAGGACACGCTCTCCAGTCTCTCTTACTACTGTGCTGCAAATAATTGTCATATATGAAAAACCCACGACTGTACATGTCAGGCTCTCCAACACCCATGGCACCGGTTGTCGGACTCAAGTACACTGGAGCACCGTCCAGGTCCATAAGAGTGCCGTCCGAGTTCAACACGAAGCTCACCTCGTCGCCCTCGTCCCCCCCAACCTTGTACCACCTGCTGTCCCCAACCTTCTTGATGGCTGCCAAGTGGTTGGCGTTCCCGGCGTGCGAGGACCGCACCCTCATCAGTACGCGTCCCTGGTTCCTGTTTATGGGCGCGCCAAATACACTGCTAGCAAGCCCAATCCCACACAATATTTTACCTAAATGCATTCTGTCTATTGCCCCAGAATATTCAAGCAAATCCTCGCTATATATACTTTAATCCACCCATTTCTCGGCGCTTTCAAGTACATCTGCGAGCCTGAGCGGGTTATGAGTGGAGGTAAAAAAAATCGTGTGAGGGCTATCCCATTGCAGAAAGCTGCATAATTTTCTGGGAGTGTTTTCATCAGATCTCGGGTCACTAAAACATATTTTTAGTTGACGGGGTTTTCGAACAATAGCACCCGCCACTGCGTTTTGCCAGGGAACCAGGTACCGCGATGCGCATGGTGTGACAGACAAGTCTTGGTATATCCTCTTTTTTTAGAAGACTTGTGGATGATGTATCTATGTTTGTGGATGAAGCCTATATAGTTGGGACGAGTTTCAGAGATGTGTAGACCGAGTTGAGGTGCTTGTGTCACTACCAAGAAGGTTATGATGTGAGATTATTGTGGTACGTGAAGGTTGCGATTCCTAGATGGTTCGTACAATAAGATTACGCGGCTCTGGGACGCAACTGAATTGCACTGGGGTTGGTGGTTGTGAGATCTTCATGACCAATTTCAGTGTATTCTGTTCTTTTTTATGAGCTTGTGGTTGCTTCAGGGTTAGTTTGGGGGAAGGAACTATTGTGTAATGACATATTGTTCGGGGAGATTGGAGGTGATCTTTTTCCGAGTTAACTTGAAGGGGAATTTGATTCGAGAGATAGATCTGCAATATGGCTGGTTATTTGTAGGTTTAAGATAATTAATTTGCTGGATCTGCATTGCTCTACAATCATCAACTATATGTAAATCTTCAATGAGCTTGAAAACATGAACGGTCCAAATATCTAGTTGAATCCACACGATAAACTCTAATTGGCATTATTATTCAAGATTCACTTTGCAAGGCGTGAACCAGAATAAACTTCTTCGATGGGCGTGGAAATTTCCGCATACGAAGTTTATTTGGTGAAATCAAAATCGTACTGTTTATCACCAATTCACTGGAATATGACCTTTTGGTATTAGTTTCACTGGATTTGGGAACTCACGAGACATTAAGGAATAGTTTGGCGCACACTTGGAATATTCGGAGATATCAGACTTGATTTGTGTGACTAAACGTACCTTCATTGCTTGTGTAACTTACGCAGTTGCAACTTTTTCTGTTTTTCTATGGATTTACCGGAGCTTCGGGGTTACTTTTTGTAGGATTGTTGGATTTAGACTTGGGGGAAGTTTAAAGTTTAAGGTGATGAGGCTTGAGATTGTTATGAAATGATCCGGGAGTAATGGTATCTGGGATACCGAACACCGTATGAAATAAAAACTAATATTGAGTTTTGAAGATTTCCTGGGAGTTTCATTTTTGAGTCTTAACGAGGTGTTATATTTCGGGTTTACTTGAACTCCCTTTAATAGTTGAACAATTTGGAGAGCACATTGTAATGCTGGTTATCTGGTTTGATTTGCGTAAAGTGGTCTGTGGAGCTGAGTATTATAAAGTTCAAGTATGACAGGAGATTAGTTGGAGTCGCCAACCAATCACTTCATCAATAGATGAGAGTGGAAGGAGAGACATAATAACGAACAACTTGAGTGTTTAGCTAAAAATGATGCACAACCTAAACTATCTTCCTTCTAGTTGCCATTTTCGAGTGTTATCCACCGTTTTGTTGTTGTGCTTGTTCATAACACTTTTTGGTTAAAACTCAGATTGGTCCAGAGCTTGATGAAACAAGAAACTACCATTTTCACCCAACAAAGGTAAAGTTTGGAATTCATAAAGTTCTTGATATGGGTATCGAACATTCATTTGAGTGAATCCAGATAGACTGGGAACGAGCTTCCTACTTTGCTTTGGTTCCACTACGGTAGCTTTCTAAGCTATGAATGTTTAAAGAAACTGAGAAAAAAAGTATGAATTTACCTTCTCACCTAACAACCAAACAGGAATGATAATCCGATTAAATGATTTGCCTTCGTCTTAGCTCTTTTGGAGTAGATGATTACACCAATACTATGATCACTTTTGGAACAATGCAGATGATACATAGTTGTTAACATCAACACTCAACCATTGAAATGGAATCAAAACCAACCTTTCAATTGCTGCAAATTTTTCAATGCAAAAATTGCATAAAATCGCATTGTTGCAAAAAAGTGATCTCGTCGTCTTCGCGATGCTTAGACAGATATGTCCTGTTGCACACCAGCTCTTCTTCAAGGCTGATTACCGGCATGCTTGAGAGCTGCAAAAGATTCATGCAAGGGTCTGGGCACAAAACGTCGTAAATGAACTTTCCCTCTTGTGCAGATTGGAACAACGAATACCTTTTGTACTCTGAGGCTTAATAGACTGACGGTTTGATGATGCTAGGGTTCTCAGTTTCAGGTGGTGGTATCAGAGAATTCACCTGTTTTCTTCTTCAATAAAGCTGTATTTGGTTTCAAATTGGTGTGCAATTTTAAATTGCCCTGGTACTTTCAGAAACTTGCTTTCAAATTGGTGCACGAATGCAATTTTAAATTGCCCTTATACTTTTTGAAAATTACCTTCAATTATATTGAACTATTGAAAAGATATCTCCGATTACGATGAACAACTATTTAATGGTGTGTGGCGTTTCTCAACCACGGGAAAACAATAAAATTTCCGCGCCTGCTAATGGAATAGGGACCTAGACGTTAAAGGAAGAACAGTACTGGGAAATGATAAATTAGAGAACAACTGAAGATTAGTGCTCAGATTAGTCAGCCAACTTGATGATTTTCCAGTATATCGATAGATACTTAGTCATCGGTTGTGTTATGTTGGTACAACCCAGCTTCTCAGAATCTAAAAGGTTATTGTTCACTCTACAATCTAACTGGTTGTATTCCTCCGAAATTGATAAGAATCAATTTAAGTTATCACATTAATAAGCCAAAACATACTTTCGGACTTCCACCATAAAACTCCTGAACTTTCTAAAAGGAGCCAACGTGTTTCGATTCTTGGGACAGCAGACTTAAATTGCCTGCCTTCAGTTGATTCTTCTTCAATCAATATACATTCTAATATCTATACCATCCTGCTACTTCAATTCCTTAAAATGAAGAGAATAGTTCATCTATCTAGCAGCTCATTAATCATCAAAACGTTGAAAAAATTCAAATAAACTTTAAAGCAACCTGTGGGGATGATTACAAATCAAACACCATAAGCCACCTTGATGCGCAACTATAAAAGCGACTGATATCTCAACTGAGACAGTAAATCCAACATAGTCTTCAAAATGGGTATTCCTAACTTTAAATTGTCCGACGGAAACAAAATTCCAGCCATTGCTTACGGCACCGGCACCAAATGGTACAAGTACGGCAAAGACGAGGTCAATACTTCTCTTATCGATATCCTTACGACTGCCATTAACCTCGGATTCAACCATATAGACACCGCAGAGTTCTACAACACCGAGAAGGAAGTCGGGCTTGCCTTGGCCAAGTTCGAAAGAAGCAAGGTTTATGTCACCAGCAAGCATTTTGCAGGTACCAAGGCCTTTTCGGACTTCAAGCTGATTCACAACCCATACGATTCGTTGAAGTACTCTCTCAAGCAGCTCAACTTGGAGTACGTCGACTTGTACTTGTTGCACTCGCAGCACATCAAGAAGGAGACGCACGGGTTCAGTCTTCTTGAAGCGTGGAAATACTTGGAGCAGTTGAAGGACGAGGGCTACGCCAAGTCGATCGGAGTCTCTAATTTCGATGTCGCCTCGCTCCAGGAGATATTTGCCTCGGATGCGAAGTACAAGCCTGCGGTTAACCAAATAGAGTACTCGGCGTTGTTGCAGAACCAAAGTGAGGGAATTGTTGAGTTCAGCAAGAAGCACGATATTCTTGTAGAGAGTTATGCGTCGTTGGCTCCAATCAGAACCGAGAACGACGATGAAAAGGCCAAGCTATTGTTGGAGTATATCAAGCTGTTGGCTTCAAAGTATGGAAAAACAGAGTCTCAGATTGTTTTGAGGTGGGTCTACCAGAATGGAGTTTTACCTGTAACTACCTCTTCCAATGAGGAGAGAATCAAGGATGCTGTGAGCATTTTTGAGTTTGAGTTGAGTAAGGAAGAGCAGGCGAAAATCAATGAGTTGGGTGCGCTGGCTAAAAAGATTCAGCATTATGTTCCATTAGCTCCATAGATTTTTTAGGTTGACAAAAATGTAAAGTTTTTCAGGTCATAGAGTGAGAAAAATGGGTGCAAATATGGAGAAATGGGATTAGTAATTGAGAAGTATTGTTCAATTTTTATTTGATAATATGGTTTTATGCGAGTCATTCCAGTATATGTACTGAAGTTCTGAAGTGTTTACCCATTAAATTTTTAAGAAAGTACATGTAAAGCTTATCTAGATCATCATCTTGTACTTTTAACCTGGCATATACTTTACATATACATTCACAATTTACTGCCAACAGATTCATCCACATATCCTATCACCTACAGTTATCTTGATATTAATCTACAATTACATATTAATCTACAATTACTTATTCATCTACAATTACCTATTCATCTACATTACTTATAAATCAAATATTCCTTAATCCTTTCACCAAAAATCTCTTTTCGCACTTTTCATTTCAAAATGAAGATCCCATTGGCAGGATTCAGCAAACTATCCAAGTCATTGGTCCAGATCAAAGGTCCAGATGCATCCAAATTCCTCAACGGCCTCATAACATCTCGCTTGACCCCAAACATCGTCAAGAAAAAGCAGCACACGCTCGACAACGCAGACCACAGCTTGCAAGAAGAGATCGATGTTCACACCAACTGGGGCTTGATTCACCAGGATATATACGATCCAGATGAGAAAATCTACGTGCGGAGAGACGGAATCAATTCGATGTTCTTGAACTCGAAAGGTCGTGTAAACACAGACTTGTACTTGTACGCCAACACGTTCAATAGCTTGAAGCAGCCAGTGGAGGGCACTGCGCCAGACTACATGGTCGAGATCGATTCCAGCTACGCTTCCAAGTTGCTTATGTTGTTGAGGCTACACAAGTTGAGCTCAAAAGTGGATATTAAGCAGCAGAATGTGCATTCATACTACTACTACAATGACGTAATAGAGTTCGATGACTGGTTGAACGATATCCAGGATAAGTACTTGACTACTTTCGATTCGAAGAGTGCCTTGCAACAGGCGAATCTCTTGTCAAGCTACTTGTTCAGCGAGAAAGGAAGAGAAAAAGTGATTGGGTTTGCCATTGACAACCGTATACCCAACTTTGGGATGAAAATACTAACAGATGGGGAAGTGACCCCAGAGGAAATCTTTTCAACTGAGTTCTCATACCCTTTGGAGACAGTAGAGGAGGATGTAATCACTGGAAGAAGATATGTGAATGGGTTATTCGAGACTCTGGACGCAAGGAGTGACGTGAGTCTTTTACCTTTGGAGTGCAATTTGGACTACGTGAACGGGCTTTCTCTTGAAAAAGGGTGCTATGTGGGCCAGGAATTGACAATCAGAACGTATAACAATGGCGTGGTGCGGAAGCGAATCATGCCTTTCCTGTTTTTCGATCTCAACGGGTCTCCCCCGTCTGTAATCGCCTTGAGTAATTCGGATCCAGTTATGGAGTACTTGAAGCATTTGAACAGGACTACACTTACGAAAGTCAATGTCAGTGCAATTGAGGAGGAGAAGGAGATGGAAGAGAAACCCGTAGTGGAATCTCCTTTTGGATCGTCTGCAGTTAGAAAGAGAAAGTCGTCGTTGGGAAAGATATTGTCGACGCATTTGAACTTGGGATTTATGGTTGTTAGTGTGGAGGAAGAACAAAAGCATGGTTCTTTGTTTAAGATAGAGATTCCAGATTTGGATGGGGGAAAGCAGATAGGTATAAAGGTGTTTAAACCGGAGTGGTGGCCTGAGGAAGAGTAGTTTTATACATTTTTGAGACTGGATTATGGGAACTTGAAGTTTGAATTTGCAAGAATGACGGGCTTACCAGAAGATAAATGGAACTATATTGTTCACATCATGACAACCTATGCAATTTTAACCATATCTAGAAGATAAGCAACTTCTAAGAAGGTGGTACTGAAATTTTTAGAGTGCCCTTTCTAATAATCAATAGTCAAAGTTTAGTCTGCACTTTCGACACTTAGTAGGTGGTACCGAAATTAAAATACCCATTCTAAAAATCTGAAAGCAAAGATTAGGCTGCTCTCTTAACACTAACAAGATGGTACTGAAATGTTCTAATTTCCCATTTTAATAATCTATAATCAAAGATTAGTCGCTCTTACGTCAATAAGAAGACCTGGGGATATTTCTGTCCCAGCTGAATATTACTATCACATTATACGTATTTTATTATTCTATAATCAAAGTATGTGCCCTCCTAAAAACTGGGAATAGAAGTACTCACCGTCCCATCTAAACTAATCTCAATAAAAGTCTCCTTCTCTAAAGAAATCATTATCGAACCTCTTACAATTACACTCGCAGTTTCATCATCTTCCCCAGGTAAACGTAACTCGTAGAACTTCCCCATCTCCCAGTGACTGGAAAACTAGATCACAAACGAATCCCTCAAGGCTGGTACATGCTCCACCACCAAGTCCCAGTGCGGAACCTTCACCGAGGAAGCTGTGCAGCAGGTAAATGTAGCATTCACCAAGCTTTTCGGACGCACACCCACCACAGGAATAAACAATTGTGAAGCATTTAACGTCGTGAGTGTGCTGGGAAGTAGCAGCAAGTCGAGTACATCTAGCTTAACCTGCGTTATATCCAAAACTATCAACTTCAGACGTTTGAAAGCAGGCCCGATTTCAGATATAAGGTTTTCCTGGACATCGAGATCAGAAAACTTCACCTCATCTAGTCTTGTAATTTTGTTATTAGGTATGCTTACCATTCTAATTGTAGGTGGAAGTTTTATATCATCCAACAGCGAGAAATTGTTGGAATTCAAGCCCAATGTGTGGATTTTCGTGTGTGCTATGTCTAAAGAAGACAATCCACAATTAGCAAGAGTCAAAACTTCAAGCGATTTGGGGAACTGGATGTTACTCAAATCACGGCAGAACAGCCACATTTCTAGCACCTTAAGGTCGAGTTCATTGAAGTTCGTGACAGACTGCTCATAATCGCACGAGTACAACTTAAGGTGCTGCAAACTACGCGGAAATTCCATCTTGAAGGTGTTGAAGTCAAGAATGTCTCCTTCAGAGGTGAAGGAAAACGCATCTGTATCTTGTAGTTTGAAAGTTTTCAACTTCTGCGGGAAGCTGAAGCTGTCAATGTATATGTTATACATTGACGAAACTTCAAGCAGCTCAAGGCCTTTTGGTAAATGTAGGCGGATAACAAAGATATGTCCAGTTTTATACTCTACCTGGTGGACGACTACCCTGGCTAGTCTGTTGGTTTCATTTCCATGAAATAGCCCCTCCAAACGCAAGTGTTTTAGGGTGTCAGGGAACCTAGCCTCAGAAAAACCATCTGGTAAATGGCATCTCTTGAGAATCAATGTGGTTAGACTGTGAATGTGAGATGATATCTTTTGCAGATACACCAAATCATCGTAGGCATGGTTTATATCAGGAAAATGCTCACTAGTCATCGATTTCAACACACTAGGTAACCTAAACCTCTCCAACGACAAACTTCCATTGGTGCCTAATTCCAATATTCTGAGCCGTTTCAAATGCCGGAGGTCAATTGCAGTCTCTTTAACCCAGTACAAGGTCAACTCGACTATACTGTCTGGTATTTCTGAACAGCTGAGGGTATCTGCGTGGTTCACCAAGAACAAAGACGTGAACAAGGAAAGTTTTCGGAGCGACGGCGGAAACTTGAAGAACGAGTAGCGAGGTAATCTCAAACTAGTAATGTTGGAGCATTTTTCCGCAAGTTTTTCAATCCTCTGTGCGGTAATTCTCTCCTTTTCAACCTCATGAGTATGGCTAGGCTTGTAGTAATCCATTTCCAAGCTGTCGAACCGTCGCACGACATCCAGACTCAAGAGATCAATCTCCTCAAATGTTCTGAAACTCAACGTTCTGGGCGTAAAGTACCCAGACTTGACAAACATAGTCAAGTTGTCGTAGTGGATCTTAGCAGCCACATCTGGCGGAGACTCGAATTTTTTGTTGGAGTACAGATTACAGCCCCTTACCTGTACCTTCAGGTACATTACATTCAAGGCCAATGGGTACAATTGGGGGTCGTACTGTAAATAACGAACATCAGAGGGCAGCAAGAAACCAAACACTTCATTCTGGAGTTCCTGGGGCAACCTAAGAAGCACACCTAGAGGATTCATAGCTAATAGTTTATTGAATCAGTATTCTACGCAGGAATAGGAATCCATAGTGCTGCAAAACGAATTAGGAAGGTGATAGAGTGATTAAGAAGGTGAAAGAGTGATTAAGAGACAAGATGTATTGTATTATGAGTGGTAAGGATTAATGGTGTACCCTTTATGCTTGACTTTTTTAAACAATACTTAACTATCCTTTTAACAATACTCTAATATAGGCTGCAAAAAGCTTACATGTGAATTAGTTGATCCACAGATCAAATACGAGATGAAGTGAGATTAGACAATAAAATAGTCAAATCAGGAGAATTTCCCTGGTTACGGGTCCACTCGCTGAACGCTTGCTGTTTTCAAACTGGGGTGTATCGGTAGCAACTTTTTATACTTTTACTACAGGGGTCTATGTACGAAGCACCACGACCAAAATTTGTGAGGGACGGTTCTTAAGGCCTGGCGATTTCGTACCGTGTATTTGGCTGCAAACCGTTGGTGCCTTGCAGTTTGGTGATGCAGGCTTAGGGGTACATTCTAGCCTGGTTCTTAACCAAAGTGGCTGTTGTTTCTGAGTCAGGGTGTGCTTGGTGCTGCGTTTCTTATCTTGTGACTGGATTATGGGGGGAAAAGGTCTGGCCGTGGTGGATTTGCGTGAGGATTGATGGTTTTGATGATTTGAGGAGCGGGAGGCGCAACCAGTTAAAAGTTACTGAAAAGTGAAACCCAAGGTAAAATCAGTGAAACTAAAAGTTTGTGTTGAAAGTGAAACCAAAGGTACGACTGCGGGAGACGCAATAAAAATTACTGTTGAAAAGTAAAACCAAAAGTACAACTGCGGGAGACGCAATCAGTGAATCAAAAGTACACTACGGGTGACGCAATCAGTGAATTCAAAAGTACACTGCGGGAGACGCAATCAGTGAATCAAAAGTACACTGCCTGAGACGCAATCAGTGAATCAAGGATTAATTGCAAGCGCATTAGCTGTGTTTCAGATGAGCATGGCTTGGCTGGGATTGAATGGGAGTTAAGAACATTGGAGTTAGAGTATGGAACTGCCGCGCAATTTTCAGATTGGCATTAAAGTTGGTTAACTGTTCCTTGCAAGATTTCATCAATAAAAATTGAAAATTTGAAAGTTAGAAAAGTGAAGTATTTTCGCAGCCAGTATGTTGATACCCGATAAACAAGAATCAAACAAACTTTCGTTGTGTGGAGGGTGTGTTGATTGTGGCATCTTCAAGTAAAAGAGTCATTCAACTTCATTCAAAATTCACCTCTTTAGTTGATGTTCGATAACTCACCACAAGTCCACATTCAACGTTCACTTAACCTTTTCCCAACCTATCATTCAATCACCTTTGACCAACAATAATCACTTTTTATTACCAATAATCATTGAATCACCTTTCACAAACATACAACCATCTATCCCAGACATATAACTACCTTTTTCACCTTCACCAAACAGTCTTTACTCCAAACATCTACAAATCAAAATCCAAAATATCAAAACTCTTTTCTCACAATCCAAACCAAAATGAACGAAGAACTCACAGCAGACGAAATCGCACTCTATGATCGCCAGATTCGACTCTGGGGCATGGCCACCCAGTTGCGACTCCGCTCCGCCAAAATCTTGGTCGTCAACGTCGGCGCGGTCGGCACCGAAATCGTCAAGAACTTGGTCCTCGGCGGCCTCAACAGCATCGAGCTCTTGGACAGCTCCGTCGTCAAAGAAGAGGACTTTGCCGCACAGTTTTTCCTTCCGAACGACGATTCAGTCATAGGCACCCTCAAATTGCCCGCCATCATCAACAAAATCGTCGACTTGAACAAAAGAGTCAACTTGACCACCAACACCACTCCCTTGGAAAAGCTCTTTTCAAACGAGTCCTACTTTCAACAGTTCGACTTGGTTATTGCGACCGAGCTCGGAAAAAAACAGCTTCTCGCACTCAATGAGGTCACGAGAAAGATGCAAATCCCACTCTATGCGACTGGGTTGCATGGGATGTTTGGGTACATCATCACCGACTTGATTGAACACGAGTCTGTTTGTGAGAGAGACGCTGGAAACCAGCACAGAACTGCTGACACACAGATAAACAGGTGCAAAATGATAGCGGACGTTGCGTACGAGAAGGACTCCGGCAAGGAGACACTCACGATCGTCGACACGTTCATACCTATAGGCCAGATCTTTGAATCGAAGGAGCTTCCACGGCAGCTTAATAGACGACAGTTGAAGCGGTTATCTGCTGCGTTGCCGTTGATATTTGCACTTTTTGAGGCTGGGACGGCCGCACGCGAGGAGTTGAGGCTGGCTGCGGTGCGGGTGTGCGAGTCGCTTCAGATCCCGCGGGCCGTCGTGACGGACGAGTACGTGAACTTGTTTGTGGAGCAGGCGTTCACGGAGTTTTCGCCGGTGGCTGCGATTGTGGGGGGGGCCTTGGCTCAGGATGTCATACAGTTTCTTAGTAAGAGAGAGAGTCCTATTAATAATGTTTTGATACTAGATTCGTTAAGGTCGGAGATGCCTATATATCTTTTATAGAATGTATGATATTAGATTACGGTGCTATGATATTTACATTCCAAAAAATGTACCTCAAGATCGTTTACACACTCAACTCGATAATTAGTGGATTGCATTGTAGAGTTTATGGGTTATTTAGGGTTTGGGTGAGCATTGTTATTTGAGTGATAATTCTCAAATAGGGTGAACATTGTCGGTTCAATTGTAGGGTATTCTCACTTCAAAAGGGAAATTTCACATACTTTATACTCTACAGTTCAATTAATGAGCAATTTCTACAGATTAATGGTTTTAAGCTTCTAGTTCTTTATAGTGGTTATCTCGTTGGAATTTCCCCTCTACAGTTCAATTAATATCACTTTCTACAACTTAATTAATGCTATTTCTACTCAATGAAGGTTCTTTCTAAAATTCAATTAATATTCTCTACAGTTCAATTAATGGTATTCACTATCTATACTCATTGCGTATTTCACATTCTTAACTCATTGCCGGGCATTCGCATCCAAAATTCAATTAATGGGTATTTCACATTCACTCAATTGGGCATTCAAATCATACAGTTCAGTTACTGGAAATCAGATCCTCAATTTCGCTTGAAAGATCCCATTTCAAGTTCTCTTAAAAGGTGCCTTAAGTTCATTAATGGAATTCAGAACTTATTATTACTTTGAAGGTATCACTTCTTAACGTTTAAAAGTATCCCATCCTTAAGTTCATTTAAATTTGTCACTTCCATAAGTCACTTAAAAGGTACCTTATGTTCATAATGGTATTCATATCCTTATTTTCACTTAAAAGGTATCACAATTGAAAGGTATCATCCTCAATTTCTCTTATAAGGTATCACATCCTAAGTTCACTTTAAAGGCAACACATTCTTATGTTCTTCGATGGTATTCACATCCTAAAGGTCTTTAAAATTAAAGATTCACCAATAGTATTCACATCTTAGGTTCCTTGATAGAACACATCCTAAAATTAAAGATATCACCAATAGTATTCATATCACCAATAGTATTCACATCCAAAGTTTATTAGTGGAACACATCCTAAAATTAAAGATATCACCAATAGTATTCACATCCAAAGTTCATTAGTGGAACACATCCTAAATTTAAAAGATATCACCATTAGAACTCACCTCTTAAAGTACCCCATCTTTCTTTTCTACTTTATTGTTGGCGTCCTCCCCTTCCGCTTCTTCAAATGAGAAGTCTGCTTAAGAAACTTAAACGTACCACTCAACTTAACCTTCAACCCGTCATTTCTCAACTTCTCATGCTTTATATCACCCAAAAGTCGCGTTCTCTGCTTCTTAAACTTGATTTCCTCACTCCGCTCAAACTCCTCGGCAGATTCAACCTTGGCAGCGTTGTCACGAATTTCTTGTGTAATCTCCTCCACCTGCCTCGTCGCTTGCTCTATCGAAACGCTCGCATTCTGACACTCCTTAATCATATAACTCTTCTCATCGTGCTTGGAGTTGATCCTCGCCAACTGGTCCTTGATTTTGGTCTGCAACTCCCAGATCTCCATCTGGTTTTCAATGTACTTTTTCAATTCCTGGTCGTCTGTGCTCTTCTCTTTCATTTTCGAGTTGAGTATATGCGTTTCCTCCTGAAGCTGCTCTTTTTCCTTGCCCATCTTGGCTATTCTCTTGTTTCCAATGTCTATTCTTGACTGCGCATGGTCAATGTCGTCCGAAATGTTCAACAACGACTTGGCCAACTCCATCTCTCTGCGTCCTATCCTCGTCAGCTGCACACTCTCAAAGTGCACATAGCTGTTTTCCTCCGCTAGAACCCTCTCCTGGTCAATACAAGCATTATTCAACTGCATAATCAACTTATGTGTGAGCACGGCCTTGGAAACACCACTGTTCGAATGCACGCCTATCAAGCTGTTGTAGTCGTTTCTCAACGGATTCGTCACGTAGTCCAGCTCCAAGCGCTTCATTTCGTAGTAACTGCGCTTGTTTCCCACCTGTTTCGGCTTCTCCGCCTCGACACTCACCACGTCAAACGAGTCGTACGGGGTGTAGTGGAAGTGCACCTCGGTCAACAAGGAGCGCTCGACGTCGGCAGAGCTGAACCGCGGCACGGGAGGAAGCTCCGGGAGCGGCCAGTGCGTGTTGCGGTGCTTGCGGCTGTACAACTGGTCAAAGAACTTGGGGGCCAAGTACGTCAACTTCTGATTGTAGATGGGAAAAACGTCCGGCGGAAGGTTCCCGATGCACTCGCGCAAGCACACAATCGACGAGATCAACTTGTACAAGTAATCCTCGCGAGAAACGTCCGCCTGGTAGAAGATCTTGCAGTGCTCGATGGTCTTCATGGGCACTAGCCGTATGATACTGGTTGGTTCTGCGTTGTGCTGGGTGCGGATCCGCGTGCAGAACTCGTGGGCCGTGTCCACGTACCCGTCGAAAACAATCAAGGTGTCGAATCTGGTCTCCGCGATGGTGTCGGCCCCACGCTGCACTTTTCCGTCGTGCGGCAACAAGTGCACCACCGTGGGCAACCCGTCGGTGTTTTTGTTCTGTTTCTTCAGCTCGCGCTGCACATTGTGCCCCACGTACCTCCTAATAGACTTGGGCCCAGCGCAGCCCTGCAAAAGCGCCTCGCAGAGGTCGAAAAACCGCACGTCGTTCTTCATCACCACGCCAATGTTCTTGGTCGCGCTCTTTTTGTTGCTCTGGATGATCACGTTCATCAAGTCCTTCAAAACATTGAACTTGCCGCTGGTTTCCGCCAACTTGAAGTGCATGTCCTTCAGCAGCAAGTTCTTGGGCATGTAGTGGTTGATGAGCAAGTACGGGTGAGTGCTCACGAGCATGCAGTTGTTGATGCAGATCTCCAACAGCTTGACGATGAGCTCCTTGGTGTCGTTGGTTTCGCAGTACTTCAAGATGTCGGGGTAGTGCAACGACACGATCTGGTCGGTGAGCTCTTTCTGGAACTCGTACATGGGGGTTGCGAGGCTGTAGTCGCCGCTGTTGTTGGTGTGTGCGAGGTTGAGGTCGACTATGGGCGGTTCGGGGGTTCCGTCCAATATCTTTAGCAAGTTCATTGCTGGTTGATTTGGTGTTGTGCTGTGGGTTGTGTTTTGGTGTTTGTAGTGTTAAGTTTAATCTATCATTGAAATTTAGTGGAAAACTGTAAAGTTTGTTTGCAGGTTTGGTCAGCCGTGGGGGAAACTGTTTTGGTGAGTTAATGGGGAAACACTTTTGGTGAGTTCATGGGGGGGAGGTTGGCTTGGGCGGTGTATAGTGATTCTAGGATCTTTTTATATTCGAATTGACTGGGTACTGTCAAAATGAAACATTCAATTTGACAGAATGAATGCTTAGGGAATGCTTTAGAAATGAGTGTACTGCAATTTTTGGCTGCGAAAAGCTGATAAGAGGGAGAGCACTAAGAGGGTGTTTGATAGTTGAGGTGAGATTATGAATGAGAGGTTACAGAATGATGTTCCAAGAATGTCTTTCATCTTTTACGGATTTATGAATACAATAATATCGTAAAATAACAGTCAATGGACTACATCAGTACACTGATAACTGTGTGAGTATGGTATCTGGGAGGCAGTTTGGAAATTGAATTCATAAAATATGTGGTTATTGGTTTTCCAGGTTCATTATCGTTATTGTATACTCTTTTATTGGATTATTCTTGTACTGATTCCCTACTGGAAGTGCTGAATATGTGATTAATAAACTGGTTTCTCCGTCTCTTTATGCATAAATTGAGTGAGAGTGACAGTGGCAGATGGGTATTACATTGTTCTAGTAAAATATACTATTTTTGCTTCTAAATGTTTCTAGTGCAGTCAAATTTGAAAATCCTCCATTTAAATTTGCAGCCTAAATAAAAATTATAGAGTTGAATCACTTTATCAATACTCCATGGAAGTGCTTGAAAACTAAATCAAAATATCCTACTACACCTGCAAACAATATTAAGAAGTATAATTCAAGTAACAAACTCTTAAGAAGTTTAAAGTATATTCTGTGATATGGCCTTACTTTCAAATCACAGTGTCTAAATTGTCTTAACTGGCAACTATTTTACAATAAATTTTATTTGCTTGATATGGGTGCAAAGCTTACCATATTTTCGATTCAGTCAAACAATGAACAGTTTGGGTAAAGTAAAATAATTTCCTCAATTGTTATCCCCACACCTTAACCAGCCTATCCCATCCACTACTAACAATACTCCTTCCATCCCCACTGACATCACAGCTCATCACCTTCCCTATATGCCCCTCATGGCTCTTGACCTTGATCCAGTTATCTGCCGACCACACGTTAACGTGCCCATCATACCCACTGGTCACCAAAAACGTCCCCGAGGAGTCCAAAACCTCCTCGTTGGCCTCCTTCTCGTCGCTGAAGGCCCGGCTCAACGCCTCCAGGCCACTTCTATGGAAAAACCGCACGTCGCTCACCAACTTGGTATGCGCAGGGATCGAAAAGACCTCCTCGTTGGAGTGCTGCATGCGCCTCACGTCCCACACCTTGACCAGACAGTCGCCACTCGCACTGGCCAAATGCTGCCCGTTGGGTGACCAGTCCAACGCGTATACGCCCTGGATGTGCCGGTCGAGCTGCGCTATCGACCGCCCCGATCGCAAGTCCCAGAGCCGAACTATACCGTCGAGGCCCCCAGACGCAAAAATCCCCCCGTCTGGGTGAAAACTTCCGCTAAATACCGCCTGCGAGTGTGCTTCCTGTTGCATCAAGCTGCTGGACGTGTTCATGTCCCATAACTTCCACGTTTGGTCGAACGATGTCGATACCACCAAGTGGTTCATCGGGTGGAACAACGTTTTCGTGATTCTGTCTGCATGTGCTGCTCTTATAGTCAATTCTGGGTTTACTTTACCTTCTTCTTTGTCGAGGTTCCACAAGTTAATTGTGCCTTCCTGACCTCCAGACACCAAAACATCAGCGTTGCTTTGCCAGTCAACACCACTAACCTTTTCGGTGTGGTTCCCAGGAGCACTGTAGTACTTCTTCGATAAATCTTCGCTGTTTAAAACGTAGATATTGCCATCCCACGAACCGCATGCTATCAAATTGCTCTTTTTCGAGAACCGTACGGACGACACGGCCCTGGTGTTGCCCTGGATGATCTGTGAGCCCAAAATCTCGACCTTGGCTAGTGTGGTATTGATGGCCCGTCGGTGTTTTATTGTTTTTATAAAGTCTTGTGTCGCTGTTTTCGCTCTGAGTTCAGCGCACCTAGCTTTAGATCTCCTCAAAGAGTCCTTCAATATGGACATGCGAGTGTCGTATAATTCCTGAGTGCCTGGAGTATAGAAATCCTCTTCCTCTTCCAGTTCCTCTTCCTCGTCCAAATCCATCCCCAAGCTTTCAATCTCTCTGTTTTCGCTCATCAACTGGATCAATCGATCTCGTCTCGTAGAATTTGTCTCGCCTTCGAGGACTTCTGGTTCCCCATATTTTATTAGTTCTGCTCGCACATCTTCATCTAGAGTGGGCACGTCTATAGCATTGAATACTTCGTTTGTATGTTGGAGATCGTTGGCTATGGGAAGCTCACTCAAGTCCATTCTTTTTAGTTTTCTCTTCTTTTTTCAATCCATTTGGTTTTAAATTTTTGTTTTTGCAGCAATTTTTTGATTTTGCAGCTATAGAAGTTTTGATATTAGAGCTATAAATTTTTGGTTTTACATTTTCAGTATACTGAAGGTTATTTCCTGCTGATTAGTACATCCATGATATGAAATTAGACTATTTTGGTCAAATATTCAAATATTGTACCATCGATCCAATCACAAACTATAACAAGAGAGATCTAAATCATAATCACTTTCATCCTCACTCTCACTTCCCTCCACTATAAAACCCATCAACTATTCTTTGGTTGACGTATTTATCACCTCTCTCACAAGTACCGCTTCTTCATGCATTTGATCAATACTACTCAACGTTATAGGCTTGGATATTGGTTCCCAATTAAGATATGTTTCTCCATACAACTTTGAATACTTTTGTTTAACCCTTTTATCAACATTCTCAGATTCAACTTCCTTCTTGGTCCGTGAAAATAACATTTTAGCTTGCCCTACAAAACTGTGTAAAACAAACTTGAAGGCTTGGTCCTTTTGCTTGAAATGCTTATAAAGCACCTTGGGAACTAATTCAGGATTGTACTCACAAATCTCCAATATATTCTTCACGTCTTCTTCACTGACATCAAATCCTTTCCCAGTCAAGTGTGCAATTAACTGGAACTCCAACACTTCTTTCATTTTCAGTTCCCTGTCTACTGCTGATCTCACTCCTAGGTTTAGCGTAGATCGAATCTCCGACTTTACAGATACAAAACGCCTGTAGTACGCGAGAAACAGCTCACGAGTCGTCTTCTCTAAAACGGAAATGTCAATCTCTTCATCGCCGTTGACCCCACCAAATCGGTAAGTCTTGCTAACAATCTTCTCCCAGTAATTCTTATGTGCCATGGTCAACTCAGAATCTGGGTTGAAGTTGGTACTGCTTTTACAAGGGGAGCCACTGAACACCATATTTACCGGAAGTGATGTACTTGTGGATTCAGATTTTCCCTCTGCCTGAACCTCTTTAAGGGTATTAAGAAATGGCTGCAAAACTCTCTCTGAGAATTGAGTATCGGTCAAGCTGAAAAGATAGAATTCTTGTTCCATCAAATACTTGTTGATTTCGTGGGTGACTTCGTCCGTGGAATAGTCCAAACTCATAAGAGAGACGTAGATGCCAACTGTTTCTGAGAGGTATCTCATTCCGCTCATCACAGCGTAACCTAACTGACGTCTGGTACGTATTTCAAAGGAGCAACTTAATGAGATGAAATAAGATGTTAGTTTTGCCATGGCTCGTGTGACTGGATCTTCACGGAGACCCAATTGGATGTAGTAGTACACTGTGTTTAATGGATCTTCTTTGTTTGCGTTGGTAATTTCGTATTGGTAGTTCTTCCCTGGATGTATTAGGTACGAGGACGGAAGAGAGTGCTCAGTAACGTGAACTGTTTGGCTAAACAGACTTATGGCGTTGTAGATAGCGTACGCCTCTGATCTCGTGCAATCTCCAGTGACGAGAATATTCATGTACTTTTTGGTTACATTGAGAATCTGATCAGCTATTGCCTGTAAGTCGCTTCCCTCGATTTCATACAAAACATCCAATCTCTCTTCCAATCCACATACACCCTCCTCTAAAAATAACATCGACCCAGCCACTGTCTGCTTTATTCCATTACTCTTAAGAAGATTGTTCCAATCTTTTCTATACTCAACTCTGACTTTTTTGAACTCCTTGTAGTCGATATTCGAAACCAGAGACAAGAAGGTAGTCAAATCATCGAGGATAAACTTTAACAACTCGAGGAAACCTTCACTGAGACCGCTTATATTTATGGAAATAGAAGGTTTGTGGACGGTATTGGGGTATATGGCCCACACATAACCACCCAACTCTCCAGGATATAACTTCTGCTTCAACTGGTTTCCCCATATAGCACAAATCAATTCGATACCCACGGAGTTACCAGCATTTGCCTCTAGATTTAACGGATATATCTGGAATGAAACAGATTGTCTATCTGCACTGCTAATGTCCCATTCCTGTTTGAACCAAAACTCAAAATTTGACAGATGTTCTAGTAGTTTGGGGTTACTCAAAATGTGAGTTTTCTTGGTTATGTAGTCACTCTTCAAATTGGAGTTGTCTTCAATCAACCTGTTCAATTTCAGAAGCGACTTTGGAAGGAAATTGTTTGGCTGAGGGAAGTATGATTTCCTCAGCTCGTTCGTAAGCACCTGTTTGTGCAACTCTAACAAGTCAATGGTAAATAAAGTGTAATTGAAGTTGTAAAATTCGTCTACCCCCTCGAGTTGGTACGCAAACGCTTCGGAAAGGTCGAAATCCCCGAGTAAGGTTACGTTTAGGTTCTCCAAATTTAGCACTCGTTTGCTTGGTGCAAGAAAGTGAGACACTTCATCATCCCAGTCTAGCTTATCCTTTCCTTCATCCAAATCTTGATATCCCCGGAGAATATTCTTAAAGCTTAACAGGCTTTGTAATATTTGCGAAAATTCAGAAACTTCATCAGACGAGGAGTTCAGGTTTTCTTTGTAATAGTAGTTCAACTTGTTGATTATGAGTATTTCTTTCATGTACAGAGCTAGGTAGGCTGTAGGCAAGTTTGGAATTGCGGAGACATAACCGCACACCTGTTGGATTACTGTTTCTACATTTGCCCGTCCTTTGGAAGTCAAATCGATGTCCACAAGTAGGACGGTATCATCTTGCGTCAAGTTTTGTGTGAATGCAAATAAACCAGTAATGTAAGCTTGGTTGTTTTCCAAATGGTCACAAAGTGAACCTTTTGATTCGTCTCCAATTAAATTACACCATACCGAAGCGTAAAAGTCCGTGTATCTTTCCTTCAGATAGGGAAAAGTCAAGCGGAGGGATGAAAAGTGCTCGCTCTGAATCAAGAGAAGTCTGCCCAAGTCTTTTTTCGTGAAAATGCGCCGGGGTTTTTTGTACTGCAAAGATGGAGAAGCCATAGATGAGCTGTGAGCTCCAACATTCGAAAAGTTCTGCTTTGCCAACTTTTGCAAATGATTTAAAGATTGCGGGCCGTTGATAACCAAAGTCATGTTACTGGATTTATAGTGCGAGTTGAAGTACTTGGTCAATTCCTTCCGGAGGTTGATCTTGCTGAGCTTGGGTAATTTTTCCAAGGTGTGAGAGTTCCCGGTGCCGAATCTGTGGAATTGGTGGTGCTTGTTAGCCAAAATGCGCAATGAATGGTACAAGATTTTGGCCTTGTCGCCGATGTTGGCCTCGTGCTCGTTGTTGACTGCGTTTATCTCGCTGTGCACCAAACTGTCATTGAAGAGCGGGTTCTTGAAGAACGAGCTGAAGTTTGCGAGAAGGTACTCGAACGCAACCGTTCCGTCAATTTGGTAATCATTCAAGGGCATCTCAAAGTAGAAGCATGTTTGGTAACCGGTTGTGAAGGCGTTTGAGGAGCCTGCGGCGGACTCCAAGTTCTGTATGAAGTTATTTGGGAGTGGGTAGTCTTTTGTGCCTAGGAAGAGCATGTGCTCGCAGAGGTGGGCGAGGCCTGGAATGTGTGGAGGGTCGTTGTGGGAGCCTGAAGCGACGCAGACGGAGGCGGCAGCTGTGCTTGAGGATGGATCTGAGATGAGGAGGGTTTTGATGGGGAGGTTTAACGATCTGTATGATTTATTTGAGTTTGAGAGCATTTTCACTGGTGTTGATCTTAGTTGGTGGTAATATCCAAGGGATTTTATTCGATGATTATCTTCAATTGAACGTGGAGGTAAAATTCAATTAGTGGCTTTCTTTAATTGGATGTTCTCTTCAATCGGAATCAATTGAGTGATCTTCAATTGATGGTTATCTTGGGTGGTTTTCGATTGTTGGCGATCTTCAATTGGTATTCAATTGGTGGTGCTTCAATTGGTACTCAATTGGTGATTATCTTCAATTGGGTAATCTTAAATTGGTGGTTATCTTCAATTGGATAATCTTCAATTGAGTACTCTTCAATTGAATAATCTTTAATTAAGTAAACTTCAATTGGGTAATCTTCAAATGGGTAGACTTCAAATGTGAAGATATAGGTTGGTAATCTCCAATTGTGAAAATAAGTTGATCTTCAAATGAGATGATAAAAGGTTAACTTCAATGATGATATTCAATTGTGATTAAAGGATAGTCTTCAAGTGCGTGGATATTCAGTTGAAATAATAGGTTAAACTTCAAAAGCTTTGGAGAAACTTGAATTGAGAAGTTCAATTGTGGTGATAGTTCAAACTACAATTGTGATGATAGTTCAAACTTCAAAACAGGTGGATAGTCAACTGTGAAAATGGGTTGACCTTCAATGTTATGGATACTCTTCAATTGAAATGCTCTTAATCTTCAATTATGATGCTAAGTGGGTAGCTTTCAATTGTGATGTTAACAGTTTCAACTTCGAATATGGTGGATATGTTCAGTTGTGGTGAAACTTTTTGGTTGATCTTCAAAGGTGGTGAATATGTTCAGTTGTGGTGAAACTTCCTGGTTGATCTTCAATTGTGATAAAGGGTATCTTCAAATGGATATCTTCAATTTCGTTGATAATCCTTAAAAGTGGTGGATATGTTCAGTGGTTAAGAAGATAGTTGGTTAATCTTCAATTGTGATAAAGGTTAAACTGCAAGAAATAATCTTCAATTATGGTGCTATTGTTTATTCTTCAAACGTGGTTATTCTTCAACTATGATGATAATTGTTTAAGCTTCAAATGTGGTGGATATTCAATAGTGATAATAGTTTAAACTTCAATGTGGTTAAATTTCAATTGTGATGATAATAGTTGGCAATCTTCAATTGAGATGAAAAAAGGTTAAACTTCAATGGGTAATCTTCAACTCGGATGATTATTGTTAAACCCTCAATGTGGTGGATACTCAATTGTGAAACTAATCGTTGGCTATCTTCAAATTCGATGATAATGGTTTAAACCTCGAATGTAGTGGATATTCAATTTCGATGATAATAGTTCAAACCTAAAATGTGATGGTTATTCAATTGTGATAATAGCTCGAACCTCAAACGTGGTGGATTTTTAATTTCGATGATAACAGCTTAAACCTCAACTTTGGTGGATTTTTAATTTCGATGATAACAGCTTAAACCTCAACTTTGGTGGATTTTTAATTTCGATGATAATAGTTTAATGTGGTGGATATTCAATTGTTATGATAATAGTTCAATCTTCAATGTGGAGGATATTCAATTGTTATGATAATAGTTCAATCTTCAATGTGGAGGATATTCAATTGTTATGATAATTGTTCAATCTCCAATGTGGTGGTTATTCAATTCCGATGATAACAGCTTAAACTCAATGTGGTGGATATCTGGCAATCTCCAGTTATAATAGTTGAGTACTCCTCAACTGTGATCGTTAATGTTGAAATGAGTGAGATATGTTGAATCTCATATACTAGCATCCAACGTTCAATGTGAAATTTACCAACAACCAAACGCTAATCAACCACCTATCCAAAGCAAGTCTTACAGAATATAAATCTTACTCATCCTCCAAATCTAAAAGAGTCTAACCAAGTGTTCCTTGGATGCAAAAAAAACACCGCAATCGGCCTGGGCAATACACACACGTGCCTAATCACATGACCACCTGCACACACCCACGGGTGACCCCCATTGTACCAAATCCGCACGGAATCCGAAGGAGTTGCTTACTCCAGGGATCTTCCTATCAACACAGCTCATCGAGTTATTTATCAGAAATTTCAAACACATGATAGCGGTGCTACAGGATGTCTAACCAGTACGTGTACAATAACTACGGGCAGTTTTGGCCCAGCATGGGCGGCGGTGCGAGCGGGCCCGGCATGGGGGGCGGCAGCGCGGCGAGCAACGAGAGCAGCCTGAGCGACACCAGCCCCTTGTTCAACAACTTGACGTACGTGCAGGGGCGGCCGCACGCGAACCTGGGCGGGTCGTTGAGCTCTGCGCTGAGCGGGCTGAGCGCGGTGGCGGGCTTACCTACACCACCGCCGCCGCAGCAGCAGTCCAACTACCTGTTCCACACCCCACGGCTCCGGTACTACCTCTCCAAGTCGTTTGACATCGAGGACGACATGGAGTTCTGCCCCGAGATACCGGAGAACTGCGCTTCGAGCCCGTTGGTGAAGAAGTTCAACCCGTACACAGCGTCTGTGTTTTCGCCGCTGCAGATGGGGCCGCTGTCGCCGACGAGCGCGAACGCGCCGCTTTCGCCGCGGGTGCACACGCCGCGGATCAAGAAGCCGTTGGACATTATCAACCCGCAGACAAAGCTAAGGGTTGCGTCGCCTGCGACGCATAAGTAAACTATGACTTTGACTGATAAGTGTTTCAGATATTTCATTAAGGGTTTGGAGAGAATATTGGATGATTGAGTATTGTGTGAATTTGGATATGTGGAGATGAATGTTTGGATAGAATGTTTGGATAGAATGTTTGATATGAATGTTTGATATGAATGTTTGATATGAATGTTTTGATATGAATGTTTTGATATGAATGTTTGATATGAATGTTTGGACATGAATGTTTGGACATGAATGTTAATGAATGTTTATGACCATGAATATTTTGAACAAACATCATGAATATTGATGAACAATTACATCACCATCATCATCATCATCATCATTATCAACAACAACTACATCACCATCATCATCATCATCATCATCAACAACAACTACATCACCATCATCAACAACAACTACATCACCATTATCAACAACTACTTCACCATCATCAACAACAACTACATCACCATCACCATCATCAACAACTACTTCACCATCATCAACAACAACTACATCACCATCATCAACAATCATCAAAATCACCAACAATCAAAAAACCAAAAATCACCATCACCATATCAAAAATCACCACCATTCATCCATCTCTTACCAAACCTCTATTCAACAATTCTCTCCTAATAGAATTAGGAGTCCTTTGCATTCACTTCTTCAATAAACACTACAATTTTAAGGTAAACGTTTCTTTTCGGAGGCTTTTCTATGAGCCCCATATTCAAGGCAAGAGTTGGACAGGGTAATATATATATAGCATGCTCCTGCTTCTTCTGGCACGACGAACGATGTTGGTGTCTAGCGTAGTACTATACTTGATTGGCGGCGTGCGGTGCGGGAATTTGGGGGGCGGGCCCCCCGTCCACGGTCCCCCACCACCGGTACCTGCAACCACCACGGCCACGCCCGAGGACTTCAGCCCGTCCGAGATCGCGTTCGTCACGCGCGTGGTCAACGACTTCCGCCTGTTCCCCGAGCAGTACTTCCTGTACTTCCACTCGGCGCACATCTACTTCCCGCCGCAGTTGATGCCCATAGCGAAGAAGATCGAGATCTGCACCGACGACAGCTACACGACTTTGTTTTGCGACACGGACATTAATTTCACGCTAGTGGAGAGCGTGGTGACGGAGTTGCCGTGGTACAGTGAGAGGTTGGAGAGCGAGTTGGCGGGGATTACCGACACGGATGACTTTAGTGTGACGCCGCAGAATGGGCCGGTGTACACGGTGACGAGTGTGATAATGAGTGAGGTGGGTGGGGGGCTGACAAGTCTGGGGCCGGCAACGCTGCTGGTGAATGTGCTGGGGCTGGCGAATATGGGGCTGGAGAGTCTGGGGCTAGCAAATCTGGGGCTGGCGAATCAGGGACTGAAGGGGATACCGACGGAGACGGCGGTGAGTAGTGTGGGGCTGACGCTGGTGTCGACTGGGGAGGGAGGGATGGTTGTGGTGCTGATGGGGTTGGTTTTTATGGGGTTGTTGGTGGGGTTGTAAGTTCACAGTGAGCGAATGAACATGAAGAGATATTGGAGAAAAGTGAGTTGGAATGGAGGAAATGGTATAAAGTGAGTAAAGTGAACTATGAAGTGAGCAATGTGAACAAAAGTGAACATAATCTGATAAAGTGAACTACAATTGAACAAAAGATTGAAAGAAAAAGAGAACATTCCATTACTCCAAAAACTTACCAACACTTTTCACAAAACTAATACTAAAAACCACGTTAAACACCACCATACACCATCATTTAACATCATTTAACACCCTTAACCAGAAATAGGGATCTCCTTCCCAATTCATCATCCCATTCTCAAAACTGCTAGCAGCTTAGCACAGCAAGGCTTAAGAATGGCTTAAGCCCCATGAATAGCTTGTGAAAAAAAACCTTTGGGGGCTGAGAAAGGTTATTAATTAGAATAGGCATAAAAGACAATTATCATGAGTATGGGGGTTGTAGGTGAAGTGAAGGTGGAAATGATAAGATTAAAATGATTATTGTGTGCTGCAAATCGTGTTTGCACCCAAACACGATTTTCGCGTCTTGGGTTGTAATGGATTAGAGTTTGGTGCGGGGAATTTTCCTGAGTTAGACTAGAAAACGTAGAGACTAAATTACACTAGGCTCTCCGCATGTAGACTAAGCCATGTGCTTTAACCGTGGTGTGCTTTCATCATGGTGTACCTCAACCGTGGTGTGCTTTCATCGTGGTGTGCCTCAACCGTGGTGTGCTTTCATCATGGTGTGCCTCAACCGTGGTGTGCTTTAATAATGGTGTGCTGAATATGGGAATTTTTGTTTTTCTGCGTTTTTGCAGCTATTCTGCCAAAACTATAATGAGCATGACATTTTAATAATTTAACTTTTATGTCAGAGATGATGGATTATTGGCTCACTTTGAGAGCAAAGATTGGACCATGAATTCGTCAAAGATGATACCATGGAATCACTAAGATTGATGATATGCGGAAACGTATCGTGAAATACGTTGGGGAACCATGAAATACGGTGGGATACAAGATTCATCATGAAATGCGTTTCAGGGCTAGTTGATGAATTGCGTTTCCAGAAGGTAAGCGCGTACACAAGAGTGTTGAGGTATTAACAAAGAGTTAACACAAGAGTGGTGGTTTGCGTTTACCAGAAGGTGATGAAGCGTTTACTGTGATGGAGTAGACCACAAGAAGAGCATTGACCACAAGGAAGAAGTAGCGGAATAAAGATGCATTTACAGATGAAGGTTCACAAGACTGGAGAAATGCATTACAGACGGAGTAACTTGCATTAGACCGATGGTTACCACAAGACTGATGGAATGCATTGCAAGACGGAATAACTTGCATGATTACCACAAGACTGATGAGTTTCCACAAGTAAATGAAATGAATTACTTACAAGACGGAATAACATGCATTATACCGATGGTTTCCACAAGACTGATGAGTTTCCACAAGACTGATGAAATGCATTACAGACGGAATAACATGCATTATACCGATGGTTTCCACAAGACTGATGAAACGCATTGCAACCGGAATAACTTGCATTATACCGATGGTTTCCACAAGTCTGATGAGTTTCCAAAAGACTGATGAAATGCATTACAGACGGAATAACATGCATTATACCGATGGTTTCCACAACACTGATGAAACGCACTACAACCGGAATAACTTGCATTATACCGATGAGTTTACTACCAGATTATTGATGTACAAGATGGAATTACCATTACAGATGAGTTTACTACCAGATTTATGATGTGACGTTTTTACCATGATACCGATGAGTTAACCACAAGAATAATGAATTAGCTTCTAGACGTGAAAACGTGCATTAAACGATCAATCTCTCACAAGATTGATGAGATCTGAGTTTAGCTAATGAAACTTTTACCACAAGGCCGGTAATTCATCAATTACACCGATACACAAGACTGATGAAACTTGCATTGACTGCGATGCCCACCACACCGGTAATGCACCAATTATACCGATGAGTTTACCACAAGACTGATGAACTGCGAATCGGAATAAAGATGTATTATACCGATAAGCTACCACAAGACTTAAACGCATGCATTGTCTACAACACGGAGTAACTTGCATTATACCGATGACGTTTTCCACATAATTGATGAAATACGCAGTTGACGCAATTACCACAAGGCCGATATTTCATCTATTGGACTGTTGAAGTTACCACAAGACAAAAGACGTATACATTGTCTACAACGCGGAGTAACTTGCATTATACCGATGAAGACTACCACATAATTGATGAAATACGCAGTTGACGCAATTACCACAAGGCTGATATTACGACTATTAGATTGTTGAAGTTACCACAAGGCTAATAAGCATGCACCATCTACAAGACGGAATGAAGTCGCATTATACCGATGAAGCCACCACAAGACTGATGAAATATGCAGAAGACAGATGAAACATTTACCAGAGGCCGGCAATGCATCCATTACATCCAGCAGACTGTTGAAACGTACAACAAGGCTGATGAAATATGCACTAGACTGTGATGCTTTCCACAAGAACGGCGATGTATAATTAACCACAAGCTTGGAAGCCAAGAACTGGAAATCACAAGGGTGGCATTGGGTACGCTAACCACAAGACTGGGTGGTATAAATGCGCTCAACACAAGATTGACGTACATTAACAGCGAGATTGGTAATTATAGTCGCTATTCACACGGCTAAACATGAATTAAAACCTAGACAAGGAAGTACTGACGTGATCAGCACAAGACTGACATGCATTAACAGCGAGATTGATAAATAAGCTCGTTACTACAGGGCTAAACTTGAGCTATCCACAAGACAAGGAAGTATAAATGCGCTCAGTACAAGTTTGACGTACATGCGAGATTGATAAATAGATAAGGTAACCGCAGGGCCATGCATTAATTAACCACAATACCAATGAGAATTACCACAAGACTGGGAGTATAAATGCGAGAAGTACAAGAATAACCATTTTTTAATTATGAGATTAATTAATATGTTAAGCACAAGGCTGAGCATTAACCACAAGGATAGTTATAAATGCGTTCAGCACAAGATTACAGCGATATTGATAATAAATACGTGGACCACGAGCTATGCATTAATTAAGCACAAGGCTGTGCATTAGTTCAACACAAGGCTATGCATTAATTACTGAAGACCATGCATTAATTAACCACAAGACTGAAGCATGCATGAACCAGAAGTTTGTAAAATGATTAAGCACAAGACTAGGATAAATGAATTTAGCACAAGAGTAGGGATATGAATGCATAAACCAAAAGATTGTTGTTCCATAAATGAATTAGCCACAAGACTATCCATGCATTAACCAGAAGGCTGATAAACAGTAAATGAATTAACAAGACAACCAAAATATGACTTTGTAACAATTGCATTACGCAAGACTGATGAATGATACGAAGAATAAATGAAGAATATGAACACTTGGTAAGTAAATGCATTTCCAAGAGTCTGATAATTATAGATGATGGCAAGACTGAACTATAAACGTATAGCTCAAGACTAGGCATAAAGTAACCAGGGTCTGGTAAAAAAGGTAAATGAATGCAAAACTAACCTTGAATGCAAAATCCACGAGAAAAGTATGGCATAGTCCAGAAGTCTGAAAAGACATGAATTAACCGCCAAACTTGCAAAGTAAACCGCCAAACTGACTGTGTACATACGTGCACTAGAAGGGAACCATAACTAACCTCAAAAGCTACCCTAAATACAAAAACCACAAGTGTTGGTATATGTTCGCATTATCCGAAAAACCATAAATGATACAAGGTTACCCATTAAACACATTAATCACGAGAGAAGATGTAATTGCATTGATCAGTAGCAGATATACCGTAAATGAAAGCAGGACTAAGCATAATTAGAAAACCACTGGACAACATAACTGCATGAGTCTTATAAACTGTAATGATAACAAAACTAGGTAAACCATAAGAGCAGGTATATGGTATTAATACTATACCATAAACTAACCTCAAGGTTACCATAAATACAAAAACCACCAACTACTTATACGCACACGCATGAGAAGTGACAAACCATAAACTAACCTAAAGAACTACCCTATCGTAAACCATAAGAGTTGGTATCTCATCATTATTCAGAAAATGAACAAACCTAACCATAATCTCATTAATCACAAGAGAAGATTAACTGAAACCAGAAGCAGATTACCGTAAATGAAGCATAAATAGAAAAACGAGCAGACAATACACGCATGAGTCTTATAAACTGTAAATGGTAAAACTTCGTAAACCACAGGAGTAAGTATATGTACTCTTTGGTGAAAACCATGAACGAACTTGACCCTTCATTTATCCAAAGTTAATTCCTTCTGACCACATTTTACGTCAAATGCCCGCAACAGACCACGGCCACTCCTCATTCATACGACTATCAACTACAATTCACATTTCCCACCCACACCACTGACAAAAACAGTTTATAGCAAACAGTGTACGCTACCTCTTTTCCTAAACTTCTCATCTCTAACCCCACTACCCACGTAAAACTCTCTTTTACCTATAGTTCCTTATTTAGTCAAAACCAGTCTAAATAAAAAAGGAATCTCTGAAGCTTATCCTCTAATACAAGAACAATACTGACCTCCCTACCGTTAAATTAGACATCCACACCACCCCAAATCCTCACCAATTTCCACAACCATCCCACGTTGAAATGCACGTTCCATAAAATTGCACGTTGTATCTACAACTTATCCTACTCTCCCATCCCACATCACTCCCTGCTCTCATTTTTACCTGCCGTGAATGATTAATAAACCAAACCTTATATCTAAATAGTTTTTTATAGTTCAATTCCCCCAGACCTTTTTATCCTCACCCTCATTCTCCATTTTCGTCTATCTCAAACAAAAATTAAACCAACTTCGTTTACAGCAACATGTCCAGCAGACACCAGAACGGAGACAGCCATCACGGGGCGGGTGCCTCTAGTAGTGGCGGTAGTGGTGGGGTTAGCAATAGCACATCTAACACCACCAGTCAGAGCGGTAGCCAGACCCACAACGCGCAGCAAACATTAAGTGGTAAGTGACATTTCTTAAGAGTTTCTGAAGAGTTTTCGTTAGAAGAGTTTTCGTTAGAAGAGTTTTCGATAGAAGACCTTTCTTGAGAGACTTTACATCAGTACCAAACAGTACTAACACACACAGAAGACAGACGTCAACCCAAAGTTCGGTTCGGGTGGGTCAAGCGGTTGATGCAGGGCCAGACGAGGCAGCAGATGGGACCTGTTGGGGCGCGTGCGCGCACCGCGCGGCCAGAGCGACTGGAGAACCGCACGGAAACAAGGGCGCTGCGTTCGCAGAGGCACCGCGACTACAGAAACACGCCGTCGGAGGGTGAGGAAACACTTGGAAGTGAGGAAGAAGATGGTAAACGGTTGGCGCAGCACCAGGACTTGGACGACCAGGACGACCAGACAATTGATTCGGACAATGTGAGCACTATACCACTCAAGTCTGTGATTTCAGTGCAGAGCACGAAATCACCGTCGATATTGAGCGAGCGCAACCAGGATGAGAATTCGTTTAATGCTTCGACGGTGGAGACGTCGATTGCGCCTAGTATACAGACGCATTATAATGCTATTAACAATGCGAATGGGAATGGTAATGTGGTTGTGGCAGCGGTAGTGCCTGGTCCGGCGACTCCGGCGACTCCGGCGGCCGCGACGGCCACGACCACGGCCGCAACGACACCTGCGGCGGACCGCGATAGTGAGAGTATTGTGACGTTGGCGAGCCTGCTGAGGAGGTTGCGCAGGCGAAGCATCGACACTAACTGCAGCACCGCGGGCATTCCGCCGGCGTCGATTATGGAGCGCCTCTCGGTGCACCCGACGGCCGCGAATAGTACGTATGCGGTGAGTGTGCGGACGAGCCAGATTGAGCCGTCGCAGCTGAGTTTGTATGATTCGGCGGATCAGACGAGTCTGGTGAGGTCTGAAATCGAAGTATAAAATAGTGCACTTCGTGCACTATTTGGTACTTGTACTCGAAGTGCACTCTTTGATACTTTAGTGCACGAAGTGCACAATTTGATACTTTGGTGAAATAGCTCATTCAATTGTTTAGCACAAAAAGTTCACTCAATTGATTCTTTAGTGCACGAAGTGCACTATTTGGTGCTTTGATGAAAAATGTTTACCCAATTGATTCTTTGGTGCAAAAAGCTCACTCAACTATTGAATGACATTCCTTGAAAATTTGACTCAACTGAAGACTGAGATCTTCCGGAAATAACTTGATTTTTTGGAGGTATTTGGTTCAACTGAAGAACTTGACTGCTTATTTGAAACAATTTGATTCTTTGGAAGTATTAGATTTACTTTTGAAGTACTTGAATGGTTGGAAGTTTATGATTCTTTTGTTAACTTGATTGTGGAGGAATTGATTCAACTTTTGAAACTATCGGAAGAAATTGATCTTAGAAGAACTTGATTGCAAATTTGGAAATTCTTTGGAACAGTTCAACTCTTGCAACACTTGGAAATGAAACTTAATTCAAACTTTGAAGAACTTGATCAACGAGCAAACACGCAAATTCTTCGGAAGGATTTGATTTAACTTGGAAGATATGTTTCTTTGACTTATCTAACTTTGGAAATAAAACTTAATTGCAACGTTTCGAAATAATCGAAAAATGTTGATTCAGCCTTTGGAAGTATGTTTATCCAACCAATTGATTAAAGCTTGAAACTTGCATCTTTTGACTAAACTGAATCGTTCAAGCATGCACTTGTGATATCAAGTTTGGAGAAACTTTTTGAGAAGTTTTGAGCAACTCGCAGGAATATTTGAAAATCTTTGAAACTGAAAGTTAAATTTTGATTCACTTTTTAGTGAGAAATTGAGTACTTTTGATAGAGTGAACAAAATTCTGAGTGAAGAGAATCAACTTTGAGAATCAACGTTGAAATAAGAATCAATGAACTTTTGAGCACAACTTTGAATGTGGAGCAAACCTTGAGAGAGGTGAATGAAGACTGAAAATCAATTTTGAGTATCAACTTTTGGAATGAGTTTTGTTCCCACTTTTTATGGTCAAACAACAATTGAGTGCTTTTAAAAGAATGAACCGATTGAATGTGAGGTGAATCAACTTTGAGAATCAACGTTGAAATAAGAATCAATATTTACACTTTTATTGAGAATCAGCTTCTGAATGTGAAGACTTGGAAGTCAAGTGAACAAAACAATCGATTCAACTTTAAGGAACTTTAAGTACCTTTGAGAATACCCTTAGGATTTTAGTGGAGCAACTACTGAGTGCTAGAGTGAACCAAAATATTGAAAGTCAGTGAATTAACTTTTGAGAATCGGTTTTGAGACTGAACACAGAGTCATTTTGGTGAGTTTCAATTAGGATCAAAGTGGAGATAATCTGAAAGACAATTTGAGAATTAAAATGGGTATTCTCGATCAGGACACTTTGATAAGCAACATGGAGAGCTATTACTGAGAATCTACACTGAGAGTGTTTTCGGTGGGACTCAATTTTCAGAATCAACATGGAAAGCCAACAGTGAGAATTGAGGACGAAGAGCCAGTGTAAACACTTTTGACCCAACATGGAGAGTGAGAACTACGGTTATGAATCATGTTTCCGGAGAACCAATCATCAAGAATACAAATTCGATAGTAGAGAGATTGAGAGCATTTATGGTTCATATTCAATATAACCACCCAAAACTCATTATCCTAAGACTCAGAGACTCAATACTTGAGACAATTATGACTCCAAATCAATGTACAATCTACCAAATCTCAATTATCTCAAGACTCCCTCAAATACAGTGAAACTCAAAATACTCACCAACTCGGCAGTACCATTCTCAACCAGGATACAAACCTGATTACAGAACATAACGAGAATACCAGAAAGACAGAGACTCAGACCTTATATTTATGTAAGGAACATACGAAATAAATTGTGACGAAGAATAACTTAATGAATTGATCTGTTGAAAGGCAAAGAGAATGCTCAGATTTTATTTTGGGGATGATGCCTGCTTAACTATTTTGTAATAAATGTAGATATACGACCCTTTAAATGGCCCATTTCGCTCCGTTAAGAATGCTCATGAATAGTGATTTTTACTACATGGTAGTTCATATTTCTTCTGAATAGTGTCTCCTTATTAGTCGTCCAGCGTAGTTATTCCTTTAGGCCCACTACTACTGATCCAACAATAGTCCTACAAAATCAAAATTAGCCATGCAAATCAAAACAAGACCAACCACGTTTAACAATCTCATCTCCACAAAGGGATCAGCTTACAAATTTGTGAGCATTTGCAGCCATACCGTCCAGATCTGCTCACAAAACGCAACGGCAATACCAGAAAAAACAATAAAGATCAGAGATTAGGGTCCATTTGTGATATACTGCAGCCCATCTAAAATCTCCTCGCAGAACAAGAACAATACGAATCTCAGACTTTATAGGTCAAAATGCTAATTTTCCTCCAATTTGCAGCCATACCAAATACGAAGATCTTCACAATGGGGTGCAGAACAACGCAATGCCAATACAATAACGCGATTGAATGATTCACATGAGGTCCTAGGATTTTCAGGATCAGCCATGCAAAACGCTCTCAACCTATAATTAGCTACATAAACACCGTCGTTAGCTGTCGTCTGGACATCAGTCGAGCTTAATCTTAAAGTTAAAGGCGCCTTTAGTTTAAAACGTAGATATATTTGCACCCATTTATTAAGGTATAATTGCACGGGATGTGATGTGGTGACCCAGGTGGTTTGTTGACTACAATTTCAGTCTAGTGTTTTTGGTAGGTCTTTTTGGTAGGGTCTTTTTGGTAGTCTTTTCAGTGGGGTCTTTACTTTGTTCTGTTCTGTTTACTCTGTTTTAAGTTCTCATTTTGTAGTTTTCTGGTTGCCTAGTTTATGGTTCAGTGGAGTTTACTAGTCACTCACCACTCACTCACCACTCACTCACCACTCACTCACTCGCTCCGCTCATTCGTTCGTTCATTCGCTCGTTCGTTCGTCGTCCTGCACACAGCCCTTCCCAATCAATCCAAACCAAAACATAAAAATCGTCGCAGAAAAACCTTCAAATAAACAAAGAAGGGAAGAGGACCCAGAAACACCTCTAATCGTTGTCAAAGATACACGGCAGTATCCTTCCCACACGATCACACAAACGAACCACACCAGAAAGAACAGAACCACAAATCTCCAACCGAGATCAGATTACTCATCACTGAAGAGTATCACATATCAAACATCATTGACCATTAACCATTAACCATTAACCATTAACATTAAACACTGAACACCATAACCAAACAATATACACCAACATCACCACCATAATGGGCACATTCACCAACGAAAGTCTGATCGACGGTGACACCTACATCCAACGGCTCGCCACATACATCCGGCGCAACGAGGAAGCGCTCGCCAACGGCCTCTTGTGCTTCTCCAAAACCAGAAGTCTGTCTGGCGTCAAGCCATTACGCCTCTCCTTCACGGTCCACCACTTGTACTACATCACCGAACGCATCGAACTGTCGCCTCTTGGCGTGGAGGTGGGCCCCCTCAACGTGAAGGTGGACAACCCCAACCACGAACCCACCTTCATTTCGTTCATGGCCAACAACGCACGGTCCTCACGGCACTTTGACAGCGACACACGCTCGATCTCGTCCATCAACTCGGTCAAGTCGATCATTTCTAGTGCATCCACCTTCTGGCGCACCGCCAACTTGGCAAACGGAAAAGACCCCAAGCTGCTCACCAAGGACACCAAGTACTTGTACTCGTCCTTCACCAAGATCCCGTGCTTGATCCTCACGCCCAAGACCAAGGTCGGCAGCATCGCGTCGTACGAAGAGTACCCGTGCGACACCCTGGTGCCCATGAGGATGTTCAAGAACTTGCAGGTGTTGGAGTTGGTTGATTATGAACCTAATGAGATTTTTGGTTGGCACATTTTGAGCGAGCAGTTGCGTATACTTATCATTCGCAACCTGAAAATCTCCAACATGGCCGAGATCTTGTTCAACTTGGTGGTGGACGACGAGAACGGCCGCACCACCTTCACCACGCATAAACAGCAGAGAAAGTTCACCGAGGACTCCGATTCCGCGGACGATTTCATCGCCAACACCGCGTTCCGCTACCCCAAGCGAGAGAGGGCCACCACCACACTGGGAGCAGGCTCCCTTCCCAAAGAGTTGTACTCCGAAGCATTATTTCCCACCAGCAGCATGTCGTCGATCGCGATTCCCACCCCTGCATTACTGTCATACAAGAACACCACCCCTGCATTGCTGTCGTCCTGCAAGTCTTCCACCAACACTGCATTACCATACAAGTTGGACGTCGGCACGTACGACTACCAGGTTTTGCCCGACCACAAGTGGCTGTTGTTGAAGCAGTTGACCATCTCGGACACGCTGATAATTACGATCCCGGCGTTCATATTCAAGCCGTTGGGTAATTTGGTCAAGTTGAACTTGTCCAACAACTTGCTTGAGGCGGTGCCGGACGGTTTGGACCAGTTGACCAACATCAAGTTTATCAATTTCGCAGATAATTATATTACTAGCTTGCATGGGTTGCCGAGATCACTCAAGCACTTGACTACGCTCAACTTTAACAATAATAAGTTGGTTGACTTGAATGGCTTGGAGCATTTGATGACTTTGGAGAAGATTGATTTGAGGAGGAACTGTTTGGAGGAGGTGCTGGCATTGAAGCCGATAGTGCTTCAGTTTATCAAGAACCCTGCGAAGTTCAATAACGTTTACTTGAGCAGTAATAAGTTGCCTAAAAATTACAGGATTGATTTGTTCAACTTGGTGAATGGGGTGAAGTATAAGAATAACATGAAGATTGACGATTCGAGGCCGGGGTATTTTGAGAGTGCTGTTTTGTTGGATGCAGAGCTGGCTTTTAAGAATTTGGAGGTTTTTTTTGGACCAAAAGAGTCGCTTGCGAAGCAAGCGACGATTGATTTGGTAGGAGGTGTTTCTAATTCGGCAGTGGTACCTAGTTCATCTGTTGGAACTTCAAATTCACTCGCTAGAGCACCCATTTCATCCACCTCATCGACCTCACCCAACACCTACCCACCACCAAAATCCTCCTCATCCCCCCGCGTCCACGTAGAAGCAATCAACTTGTACGAGGAAATCATCAACAGCCCCAAGTACCCGATTTCGCCGCCCGAGTCGATGGCGTCGGCCTCCACCGGCCCCGGCGTGCGGCGCGGCTTGGGCCACCAGCGCGCACACACCTTGGAGGCACTCATGGAGCCGTTTTCCGTCATCACCGTCACCACCGACGACGCCAGCGGCGCCCCGCGCAAGAAGTTCGACCTCTCGCACACCGTTTTGAGCAGCTCGCCGGAGGGGGGAAGCATACTTTCCTCGCCACACTTGCCCTCGAGCCCGTTGAGCTCAAACACGTTGACGAACAAGTTCGACAACTCCTCCTACACCTCGAAATCGACCCTTGCGGCGTTGCACAGCGGACCCACCTCGCCGCTGACCATCTCCACCTTGAAAAAGTCGTCCACCCTCACGCAGTTGGAATTGGAGTCTCTGGCGGTAGGTTCTCCTGCTGCCCCTAACATTTTGACTACCCTTCAGGTGACTGCGCGCATGAGTACGTAGTATAAAGCAGACCATTATTCAGGTTGGTAATGATTTCAGGTCTATGAGTACTAGTATTAAGGACTTATAAGTATTGAGGTCTTTTTAGTACTTCTATTAAGGACTTATAAGTATTCATGACAGTTTGGGTACTAGTATTAAGTTCGTATGTGCTGGGTATTCATGTCTGTTTGGTACTATTATTAAGGTCTTATTAGTATGAAGTATTCAGAACTGTTTGAGTACTAGTTTTAAGGTCTGTTTGAGTACTAATATTAAGTTCTTATGAGTACAAAGTATTCAGATCTGTTTGAGTACTAGAATTAAGTTCTTATGAGTACTAGTATTCAGATCTGTTTGAGTACTAGTATTTTGGTCCTATGAGTACTAGTATTCAGGTCAGCATGAAAGAAGTATTCATGCCGTATTAGTACCCTAATCTTGAGGTCAGTATGAGTACCAAAAATCCATATGGGTGATTAGATATTCATGTACCAAATGAGTGCACAAGTAAGTATGCAACCCTATGAGTACCATTCCTACTATTTCCTGGAATACCAATTTTCCGGAGTTTCATCTTCCTGTTAGTTTCTTCCCTAATGAGTACCAATCCAACCATTCCTCCATCTAGAATCAGTCTAGGGTCAGTCTCCATCTAGAGCCAACCTAAAGTCAGTCTCAGTTTAGAGCTAGTCTAGAGCCAATCTAGAGCCAATCTAGGGCCACTCTAGAACATCCTTCCATCATCTAGAAGTCCCCATCATTCTAGAATCAGTCTAAGTCAGTTATGAATTATCTTTATTTCACCCGACTATTGCATCCTTTAAGTTTTGTTCTCCTGTATAATACATTGTATAAACTTGTATTTATCAATAAATTGGAAAAATGTTTTTGATTTTTTGCAACCACTTTTCTTTATCAAATGAAGCTAAAAGTGATTAATCAAGCGTGTGTTAGTTTGGGTTTCTTGGGTATGTTTGCCGCCGTCGGCGCAGACTTCGTGCCCGACGTAACCTTCGCCCTGAACTTGTCCAGACATCGTTCCCACAAGAGAGGATACCACGAGGAGACGCCCTTGTTCACCTTCATGGAAGACGAACACCCATCCGACGAATTCTGGTCGCCTCCTTACTACCCTTCCCGTACGTACTCACTAATATTTACTTGGCGCTGGCGTGCCCTTTTTTTTTTTGCAGCCATTTCTAACTTTTGTTTAGCGGTCGGAGGACGAATCGACCATGTTTGGCAAAAAGCGTTCGATTCCGCCAGGAAGATTGTCGAGAAGATGTCCATCACTGAAAAGGTGAACTTGACCACCGGAACAGGGTGGGGCTCGGGTCCGTGCATCGGAAACACGGGCTCGATCGAGCGATTGGGGATTCCGTCCTTTTGTTTGCAAGATGGTCCGAACGGAGTGCGGTTCACGGACTATGTGACGCATTTCCCGTCTGGGTTGGCTGCTGGTGCTACCTTCAACAAGGCGCTTATGTATTTGCGCGGTAAGGCTGTTGGGAGAGAGCACAAGAACAAGGGTGTTCACATTGTTTTGGGTCCCACGGTGGGACCAATTGGTCTCAAGGCCGCGGGCGGCAGAAACTGGGAGAGTTTCGGTGCGGACCCGTACTTGCAGGGCGTTGCCGGTGCCGCCACCGTGGAGGGGATCCAGGATGAAGGTGTTGTTGCGGTGGTGAGGCACTTGGTTGGCAATGAACAGGAGCATTTTCGCCAGGTTGGTGAGTGGGACGAAAATGGATGGAACAAGTTGTTGGACTCGATCAGCTCCAACATCGGCGACAGAGCCATGCACGAAGTATACTTGTGGCCGTTTGCGGATACTATCAGAGCGGGTGCTGGAGGAGTGATGTGCTCGTACAACATGGTGAACAACACCTACGCGTGCGAGAATTCCTACTTGTTGAACTACCTTTTGAAGGAGGAGTTGGGTTTCCAAGGGTTTGTTGTTTCGGACTGGGGCGCACAGCACACGGGCGTGTACTCTGCCTTGTCTGGGTTGGACATGTCGATGCCTGGCGAGGTTTTTGACGACTGGTTGACGGGGAAGTCGTACTGGGGTCCGCTCTTGACCAGGGCGGTGTTCAACGGCACCATCCCGCAAAAGAGACTCGATGACATGGTTACCAGGATCATTGCTCCGTTCTTTGCCGTCGACTCCATCTCCTTACCCAAGGAAGACTCTGTGCCCAACTTTAGTTCCTGGACGCACCATACGTACGGCCAAGAGTACCCGTACCAGCACTTCGGGCCGATTGTGCAGCAGAACTGGCACCAGGACGCGCGTTCCGAGTTCAGCGAGAAGACTGCGCTCACTGTGGCCCGCGAAGCAGTGGTTTTGTTGAAGAATGTGGCCCACAACTTGCCCATAGCCAAGTCTGACGGCGTCAAGAGAATCTTGATTGCGGGCGTTGGCGCGGGAATTGACCCCAGAGGCTTCAACTGTAAGGACCAGCGGTGTGTTGACGGTGTGATGACGTCAGGTTGGGGGTCTGCCGCCGTCAGCAACCCATTTGTGGTCACACCCTACGAAGCTATTACAGGCAGAGCCAAGGAAGAGGGCATCGTGGTGGACTATTCCAACGACGTCTGGGAGTTGGACAGAGTCGACGAGTTGGCCGACTTTGCCGATATGTCCATCGTTGTGGTGGGTGCAAGCTCGGGAGAAGGGTACATTTCTGTCGACAACAACTACGGGGACAGGCAGAACCTTTCCTTGTGGCACAATGGCGACGAGTTGATTGACCGTGTTGCAGCCAACTGCCGTAAAACGGTCGTGGTTGTCAATGCAGTGGGTCCTGTCGATATGGAAAGGTGGATAGAGAATGACAATGTGGTGGGTGTTATATATGCTCCACCTTTGGGGCAGTACGTTGGCCAAGCAATTGCAGACGTATTGTTTGGTGACTACAACCCTTCAGGTAGGTTACCTTTCACCATTGCCAGAAAGAAGCAGAACTACGTGCCCATTATCAGCGACTTGGGAGAAGAAACAGACCCGCAAGACAACTTTGACAGGGATATCTACTTGGACTACAGGTTCTTTGACAAGCACAACATCAAACCCAGGTACGAGTTTGGCTACGGCTTATCGTATACCCTGTTCAAGGCCTATGATTTGAAAATCACAGAAGTGAATCCCCCCAGTGAGTACATCCCCTACCCTGACGACTACTTGCCAGAGTACCACAACATTGAAGATGACGTCTGCGACCCAGAGGATGCTTTGTTTCCCCATGAAGATTTTGACCCGGTTCCAGGCTACATATACCCATACCTTTACAATGAGAATGTCCGCACGTTGGAGGAGGGCGAGAATTTTGAGTACCCACTGTGCTACCACCCTGACCAGAACTCGTGTCCTATTATCACTGGCGGTGGCTTGGGTGGAAACCCAGCATTATGGGAAGTTTTGTATGAAGTGAGCGCCAAAATCAAGAATGATGGCAAGTATATGGGTGGGTACGTGGCGCAGTTATACGTCGAAATGCCCAGCACAATCGTGCCCCTGGCTCCAAGAGTCTTGAGAGGGTTTGAGAAGGTTTTCCTTACTCCTGGAGAGTCGAAAACCGTCACCTTCAATCTTTTGCACAGAGATTTGAGTATCTGGGATACGCTCAGTCAAGAGTGGATTATCCAGACAGGCACGTACAAAATCTACGTGTCCTCCTCCAGCAGAAAGGTCGAGCTCTGCGGCGAAATCGATATTGGCGTCTAGGCTTAGAGGTTACCGAAAACGAATATAGAGCGCTAGAAATTTGCAACCATAATAAAAAAAAAGGTATAATCAGAGTGTAGAGATAACAAAATCTGTGTTGCGTCAATCGGAAATGTTTGATAAAGCAGGGTGGTGTATTGGTGCAGGTGTACTGGGACAGCTTGCTATCCACCCCCGAGTTTAGAAGTCTACTTTGGGGTGGAGGCGGAAGAGGTTATCAAGTGGTGAAACAGAAAGGGGGAGGAGTCCTCCCTGCATTGGTTGTAAATCACTTTACATTCTCTTACCATTAACCAACGCTATGGCTTTCACACGTTTCAACCCGAACCTTGGTTTACGCAACCAATGCATGAGCATCGTTTGGAATTACTTTGAAAATTGAGTACCTTGATCTCGTTTTTGAGCTTATGAGTTCCTAGTTCGGGGAGAAGCACCGCAACCAAACTTAAAGATACATGTGCAATAGCTAAGTCAAGATGCTCTACATAAATAAAGAGATTGACAAACACGTTAGTGGCTTTGACTTAGCCTGAGCCTACTTCCTTCACTGTAACTGAGATTGTTTCAGCATACTCCAGGCTTAAGACGATATTTAGTAGCAATCAAAAGGGCTGAGTTATTTAATCCAATAGGTGGCCCTGCCTGAAACCTGACGTCAAAATTGGTAAAGCAGGCGAAGCTCTGAATGTTTCCACCCAGAAACACCAGGGCCTGCGCTCCATGCTTATCCTCAATACTGGGCCCTGGTCTAGAACACAAGAAAAAGTGGTCAAGCGATACCCAACAATACGCAGAGATGTACTTTGGTGGAGCGCAGTCGTCTCTAAAGATACACTATTATCTGGGAACTTAACCTAGGTTGTGCTTCCATTGTTCCGGATAAGACAATAGACAAGAAACGACACGGGTGCTTATTCCAGCTTTTAGCGCATCGAGCTCTAATGAAAAGTACATGTGAAAGGCGTATGAAATGACAAGAGCTGGTTACGGGCGACTTCGGATTATCGGCCGTGCGTCGGAGCTGTCACTTCGTTTTGACATGTACCATGCATACGGAACGCATTTTTCGACTGCAAATTTAGGCTATTTCGACATTTCACTGAGTTTGTAGATGAGAAGACCACGAGTGATGTGTGTCTAGTTAATCAGATTACTCAACAGAACAACCCTTGGATTTTTTCAGGGATTCCGGGTACCCCCTAGCACTGCTTTGATAATAAGCTTTAACCACAGAACTAAATCCCAAGACTTTTGAAGACTTCTTATTATCCGGAGGCGATATCTAGAGACTAGACGGTTTAGATTACAGTATTGTTATGGTTACAGATACAACAGCACTGCCGACTAATGAAGTGGCTATAGTAGAACATTCCAACGCTGATGCCGCAACAGTATGTGTGGCTCTCTAGAGGTATATGTTTCTAATGTTTCTGCAACAAGGCGAATCCATATTGGAAACGCATTTGGCTGCGGCGTTGACCTGAGTTTCCGGAATAATTCGCATCAGGAGCCCAATCTGAGCACACACCGATAAACGTTGATTCACCACGCCAAGTTTTTAGGAACAATGCAAAAAGAATATACCGACGGGCCAGCCCAAAAAAGATTCAGAGCAATCTGGATCCAGAGTTGTTGTATGAGCTAATTTAGAAGTCTGAAAGCAGAAGCTTTTAAAAGGTTTATTACCTCACTGGAGATTGGGTTCTTGACAGAACTCTGGATGCTGAAGTTTTAATCCCAAAGGAGGGGGATTTTGATACTCAGTTTTTTACCTCTTGCGCATATTTCTTTGACAGAGAAACAAATAGACTCTGAGAATGAACCACCCTCACACCCTTATCCGAACAACAGCCTAAGGGATATCCCCGATAAGTGCTTAAACAGAGAGAAGGGTATTATTTCGTCTGTTCCAAATTTTCTTGTGGTCGTTTTAGCCTAGAATACTATTTTAGCAGCCAATACAGACCTTTCCATATTTAAATGGTTCCATCTGCTAATCTCAATCCCTCTATTATATTATAGAAATGGATAGTCAGAAGGTTGCAGTAACAATAGTCGAGAAACCTATTCCTCCAAAGGACTTGGAGGATGCAATCGGAGACGCTCATATGAATATTCTCCCAACTAAGAAAATTATAGTATGTCTTTTAGCTCTTGCTTTAGCAAATATGATCTCGTTCTCAGACCAAACCGGTATAACAGTCGCACTTCCAATCATTGCCAAAGATTTGGATGCACAGAAGACAATCAACTGGGCCGGTACTGCGTCGCTTTTGGCAAACTGTGTGTGCCAGGTCTTGTTTGGAAGATTTGCAGACATCTTCGGTAGAAAACAGGTTTTGCTACTGTGTCTAGTGATTCTTGCGGTTGGTGATGTTGCATGTGGAGTGTCAAGAAACGGGGTAGAATTCTTCATATTTAGGGCCTTAGCTGGAATAGGGGGAGGCGGTGTTTCTCTGTTGGGAATGGTGATCTTGAGTGACATTGTTAGCTTGAAACAAAGAGGCAAGTACCAGGGAATTTTAGGCGCGAGTGTGGGAATAGGAAACTCAATAGGCCCTTTCATTATGTCTGCGTTCGTCAAGAACTATACATGGAGAGGTTTCTATTACCTCTTGGCACCATTGTGCATTGTTGTTACAGTTGCAATCTACTTTTTGATTGAAGATAGAAGTGAAGAATTGAGCTCAGTGATGAGTAGAAGAGACAAGATTATGAAGATAGATGTATATGGGATCTTCTTTGCCACCGCTTCTTTGACCATGCTTCTAGTTCCTATTAGTGGCGGTGGTTCCGAATACCAGTGGAAAAGCACTCTTGTGATTGTGCTCTTTGTACTTGGTGGACTTTGCTTTATAGGTTTCATTTTAGTCGAGTGGAAATTGGCTGTCTTGCCTATGGTACCGTTAAGGATATTCAAGATACCATCCTTGAGTCTCCTCATAGGATCCAATTTCTTCTTTGGAGCCACTTACTACAGCACTCTTTACTACTTGCCATACTATTTCCAGATTGTCAAAGGGAAGGACTCATTGCACAGTTCCATTTTTGTCCTCCCGCTTGTTCTACTGCAGGCGTTGATGTCGGTTGTTGCGGGCCAGGTGATTACTTGGACTGGACACTACATTCATGTTGTTATCACGGGATACGCCTTATGGTTATTAGGGTGCTCACTCATGGTTCTTTGGAACACGACCTTGTCAGACGGTATCGCCATTTTGGTATTGTTGATTACAGGAACAGGTGTAGGCTGGACTTTCCAGCCTACAATGGTGGCTGTGCAGGCACAGGCAAAGAAGGCAGACAGAGCGGTTGTTATTTCTACGAGAAACGTCGTCAGGTCGTTTGGTGGTGCTGTTGGCATTGCGCTTGGTTCCAACATCATAAGCAACAGCTTACTTTCTCAGTTAAAGAACCAGCAAACACAGAAAATCTTGCCCAAAAGCTTCATAGATTACTTGAGCGCTCATATCTACGAGCAGGTTGGGTATGCTGATTTGAACCAAGTGCAGGCCGAGTACGTCAAACTGATGTATGTCAAGGCTTTGAGAAACTACTATTATATGACCATTCCATTCATAGCACTTTGTTTGGTGAGCTCATTCCTCATTAAGGATAAAGGGTTGCAGTGTATCGATGAAATCCCAGAGAAGAAGAAACAAGACATAGAATCGAGTGCAAGTTCGGTGACACTCCACTCTACCACCAAATCGTCCGACACCTCCTTCTACAAGAACAAAATTTAGTAGTTCCGGAAACTCTTTATAGTGATTAAATCTTGAAACAATATGAAACAATTTTAAGTAGGCTGCAAATTTTTGCAGCACCCGTAAACGGTAATTCCAAATTGGGCGCCCAGAACGCGTCAAATATAAAATTCGAGCGCTACCAAAGTATTGACTAGAAAACAAATTCAGTTGGTGATTCTTTAGCGTTAACGAGATGAACTTGGATGAGAGATTAGAGAGGGAACGGAGGTATGGTTATAAACCACGCGATGATTTCAATGCTGCTGGATCGTACAAACTGGACTTTAAAACACCGACAACCTTGTATGGTAAAAGTATTCCTGACAGATATGTGAAGTCGCCTGTTTTAGAGAGGAACAGGTTTGAGACTGCGAACCGGTACGAAGGAGTGTCAAATCGATACACGAATGCAAGTGGAGCAAGCAACCGATATGAAAGTAGCACTACAAACCGATATGAAATTGGTGGAGTCAACCGACAAACTGGTGGAATCAGTCGAGATGAAACCAACCGCTACGAAACAACCAAAGACAGAAAAGACACAGATATCCCAAGAATAGACCTGAACTTTAAAAGTAAAATCCCAGATCAGAAGAAAACAAATTATGATAATCTACTCAGAAAGTACGGAATTGGCGAAACAGGCAGATTAGAGAACAAATACCTAAGATCACCAATACGGCGTCTTCCACCCAACTTTACACCTAGAAACCCAACCAACTTGTACAAAACAACCACGGCGAAGGTGCAGAAGAATACAGAGAAGAGACCTAACTTTGTTACGAGATTGAGGAATATCTTGGGGAAATTTAGTTTGGAACATGTGGAGTCGGATGTTGGAAATGTAGAAGCATTGAAAGATTCGGTTCTTCCGAGTGAGTTGAGAAGCAGGACACCCAAACGTGTGTCATTCAAGTTGAAAGAAGTCTTGGATTTGGACAATGATGCTGTGGACGAGGCTATTCAACGAAGAAGAGAAAGAGAACGCGGAAGAGCGGAAACCAACTTTTATGGAGAAACACACCCAGATGTGAGAAAAGAGTTGAACAGTCAGATTGTGGACCTTCGGTCGCAAATTTCTCAACACCAAACTGAAATAAAACAGTTGAATGTCACTAATGATTCGTTGGCCAACGAATTGAGAAGCACAGAATTATCGCTCACGAGCAAGGTGGATTCGTTGGAATCTGAAAAGGCGAAGCTTAATCTGAGGTTGCAGCAGTTGGAGGAAAGTTTGGAAGTATCGCGCAGAGAGCTACTTGATGCGCAGTACGAATTTAAAGAAGTGCAAGCAGAATTGCAACTGGCCAACTCAAAATTGGCTGAGTCGAATGATAACGTACACTCGTTGGAGAGACAGCTAGCAGCGCAAATAGACGCCACTAAGCGCGAACAGGATCGGGTGGACCTTTTACAGAGTGAATTAGAGCAGAAACAGGTGGAGCTTGAGGAGAAACTGCTTGAGTTGAAGAACTCCGAAGCCACCAACGAGTTCAAAATGAAACTCTTGACCATCAAAGAAAAGTACGAGACTGAAAAGTTCCGTCTAACGCAAGAATATTTACAATTGAAAACCAGTATTGACCGCACTGTTGAGGAATTCAATCGACTTCGCAAAACGTTAAACTACCAGATTCCTCGATTGGAAGAGGCAAAAAGCCAGGACGTTTACCATAAAATCAGTGCGTCGATCGAGCGTGAGATCGAGAGATTGAAAATGAACAACCTTGAAGGAATAGGGCTGGTTAGTGCAGACACTTCGGCCGATTTCTTCACCGACTTGCTCAGATATTTAACTGACTCTAAGCGCACAAAGGAACTGAAGGTGAAGGAATTGAACGATTCACTAATGATATTCAACCCTCGTATAAACAGATCAGACAGCGACATTGATATCAAGGAGATATATAAGTTGCACTCGAGAAAATACAAGCTTTTGTTGAAATTGCAGAGGTTGAATGAGTTGATGACCAGGTTGAATGTTTTGTTGGAGTATGAAGAGGATGAGAGGGTTATAAAGATGCATGGGTTGTACAAGTTGTATCCCAAATTTAAGCGCGAGTTAAATGAGAGGTACATTTGATGGTTCTATTGAGTCTCGGCCAAGTCAAACAGACATTTAAGGGATTGGTCAGTTTTGAAATTTAAAAGCATAGCAAATAATTATATAAATGTAATTTTAATGATTTATTATCATAATCATCATTATCATAATCATCATTATACTACTCGAACATATTGTACTTTATAAACGATATCTCAACTCCTTTCAATTATTATCACGTCAGAGACTTTAACTTACTTTTAACTAAATTTACCTAAATCATCAACTAGATATGTTTCAGCCTAACCATCAATTTCATGTATTTCAACCTAACCATCAATTTCATGTATTTCAACCTAACCATCGACTCCTTGTGTTTTAAACCTTAACACACACCAAACGAATAAATTAACCAAATCCACGTCTTAAATTTTTTTATACGCGTTCGAAAAATGTATAGTTGAATTATAGAGTATAGAATGGAAAACGCACTTCCTATTAAACTACAACCATCAAATCTACGCCCAATCGCATACAGGATCTTCTCCAAGAAGCATGGGCTCAACATAAAAACAGATGCGCTCGAGGTGCTCACCGAAATCATCAGCTACAGGTTTGGTTCGGAGTGGAGAGGCACCAGGTCCCAGCAGTTCATGGAAGATATCGCCAAGATATGGAAACTAGAGGATCGAGGGCTCTTTTTGGATGGACCAGGGTTGAAACAAGTGCTGAAAGAGCTCAACAAGAAGAAGGATGTGCTGATTGAAGTTTCTCGAGAAGCAACACGAACAGACACCATAGTCGATATCCAGGAAACAGTAGTCGAAGAACAAGTCAACTGGGAGGATTACTTCAAGATTATCAACGGGAACGAGCAGCCCAAGTTCATGTTTGACAAACAGCGTAAACAGTTTGGCTTGCACAAGAATGGAGGGGGACTTGGGCTAAGAACAAATTTGCAGTCGTCGATAGAGTTGTTCAGCAACCGGTACAACTTGATATCTGATCGACTTTCACGACACGAGAACTTTCAGAAACGGTCCAACAATTCTATATCCTCATTGCACACCGACACATCCGCACGGTCGAGCGAGATATCTTTGATTAAGAACGTAGTCGGGAGAGACGGGTCGGTATTTGTTCTCTTTGGCTTGCTTTCGCGCAATTCGAACGGCGACTACATATTGGAGGACTCCACAGACTACATTGAGCTCGATTTGACCCAGGCAGACAAGGCAGAGGGGTGTTTCTACACTACTGGCATGTTTGTGATTGTAGAGGGGATATACCTGGCATCGGGGGGGAACTCGAACTCGAACGCCGACTACTTTGGCGGAGTTTTCCATGTGAGTATGTTGGGACACCCTCCTGCTGAACGTCGAGAGGTCACGACAGAAAACTACGGCAACATAGATTTCTTGGGGATCCACAGAGAGGATGCCCAGCCTAATAAGAGAAGTGGTGAGGACAAGGTTACCAAGGTGACCAAGGCATGGAGAAAAAAAGTGGCAGCATTAGAGAGGACATTGGACTCGCACAAGCTTGTTTTTCTTGGATCCGACTGTTTTCTTGACTCGTTCAAGGTGTTGGATGCGTTGCGGAAGTTTTTCCAGCAGTTGGAGAATTCGCTTCTTGACGGGCCTGCTGGTGGTGCTGGCGAACCGTTGGCCGTTATCATGACAGGTTCTTTCGTATCGACACCCCTCACTCCTACATCTGGCAGCACTCCACTTCTGAACACCGAGCAGTACAAGAGCAACTTTGACAACCTTGCCAACATCTTGGGCGAGTGCCCCACCATACTAAACACATGCAAATTGGTGTTGGTTCCAGGCAAGAACGACCCATGGCAGTCGTCGTACTCGATGGGCAGTGCCAATCTAAACTGTCTTCCTCAGCGCAGTATCCCGCGGGTTTTCGTCAACAGACTCGAGAGACTATTTCCAAGAGGCCAGTTTGTGTTGGGCTGGAACCCTCTTCGAATCAACTACTTGTCGCAGGAGCTCGTGATTCTCAAAAGCGAGTTGATGAACAAGTTCAAGAGAAACGATATCGTTTTTGAGAGCGACCAGCGTTTGAATGCGGAATTCATGGAGCTAGAGCTCAAGGAGGACAAGGAGCGAATAAACGAGTTGATCCAGTCGCAGAAATTGCATGTTCCCACCCCTATAAAGCTGGCCCGCAAGCTTGTGAAAACGTTGCTTGATCAGGGGAATTTGCAGCCGTTTTCGCATGAGCTCAAGTTGGTTAATGCGAGTTATGATTACGTGTTGCGAATTGAGCCTTTACCCACTGCGCTTATTTTGCACGACACATCTGTAGATAGTTTTGATGTTACTTATAATGGGTGCAAGGTTGTGAATTTGGGGCTGTTGTTGAGCAAGAGTTCGAGAAGGTTGAATTACATGGAGTATTATCCTTCGCAGAAGAAGTTTGACTTTAAGGTGGTATACTATTGAGATGACTTTAAGGTGGTATACTATTGAGATGACTTTAAGATGGTATACTATTGAGATGACTTTAAGGTGGTATACTATTGAGATGACTTTAAGGTGGTATACTATTGAGATGACTTTAAGGTGGTATACTATTGAGATGACTTTAAGGTGGTATACTATTGAGATGACTTTAAGATGGTATACAATTGAGATTAGAATGATTTAATTTCATAATAATGGTAGGTAATTGTAGTGTAAGAATATATATTTGATCTATATTTCAGTTAATTCTTCAGGTATCTCACTTCACATCTTTTATTTCAGTTAACTCTTCAGGTGTCTCTCAGAAGGTCAAATCTTAGTCATCTTTCATTTCAGTCAACTCTTCAGTTCTCACTTAGTCAAATCTTACTTCAGTTTTCTTCCATTTCAGTAAACCCTCAGGTATCTCTCATTCAGTCAAAGCTTACTTCATTTCAGTTAACTCTCACTTGTTTCATGTCTAATATCATGTAACCAGAATTATGGAAACACTTCCGAAAATGAGACACTACATTCTACCCAGTCTCCCTGTTAGTGTATTACCCATTAATGTAAAGCGCTAGTATATACTGTTCTAAATGTAATGCACCATTCTACACTGTTCTTTTGATGAAATATACAGTTATATTCTCTTAATTTAATACAATTCAATACTATTAATGTAATTTACAATTCTATACTCTTAATTTAATACAATTCTATACTATTAATGTAATTTACATTTCTATTCTCTTACTGTAACAAACAATTCTATACTACAAATGCAATCTACATTTCTATTCTCTTACTGTAACAAACAATTCTATACTACAAATGCAATCTACATTTCTATACTATTTGTGCCCACAATTTTTGGGTGCAAATTTTCGCGATCCAACTTTTACATCCAAATTTTAAATCCAACTCTAAAATCCACTTTAAAACTAAATGCCAAAACTCGAATTCGCAAGAGACAAACACATCAATTATGTCATTGAACAGGACTCACACCGGTCATACGAATACTGGCTAAGCGAACACTTACGCACAAACGGAATCTACTGGGGCGTCACCGCCTTGGTCATCATGAACGATCCCCTACTCGAACAGCATTTGCCTCTGAAAGACATAACCGACTACGTGATGAGCTGCTGGGACGAAAAATACGGAGGGTTCGGGTCTTTTCCACAGCACGATGCGCACATATTGTCGACATTGTCGGCGTTACAGATATTGAGAATCTACGACGACGTCATGCCCACCTTGGACACGCAAAAGAGGGCCAGATTGGTGGATTTCATCAAAGGTTTGCAGCTACCCAACGGATCTTTCCAGGGTGACAGGTTTGGCGAGGTCGACAACCGGTTTTCGTACACGGCATTGTCGTCGTTGTCGATTCTCGGGGAGTTGACGAACGAGGTGGTCGACCCTGCGATCGAGTTTATCATGCGGTGCCGCAACTTTGACGGTGCGTTTGGGTTGGTTCCAGGGAGCGAAAGCCACGCAGCACAGGTGTTCACGTGCGTGGGGTCGCTAGCGATCACGGACCGGTTGTACTTGGTAGCAAACGACACCACCTTGACGGACTGGTTGAGTGGCAGACAGGTGTTGCCCAGCGGAGGGTTCAACGGGAGACCGGAAAAGTTGCCGGACGTGTGCTACAGCTGGTGGGTGTTGCTGTCGCTCGCGATATTTGGGAAAAAGCACTGGGTGGACTTGGAAAAGTTGGAGCATTTCATATTGGAGAGCCAGGACTTGGAGCTGGGAGGCATAAGCGACAGGCCGGACAACCAGACGGACATTTTCCACACGTGTTTTGGGATTACGGGGTTGAGTTTAATTGACCATGAGAAGTATGGGTTTAGGGAAGTAGATCCTGTTTACTGCATGCCTGTGGAGGTGACCAAGAAGTTTAGGAAGTGGAGGGCTTAATTTGATTTTAGATTTGAGTTTAGGGTGGATGTTTGGCTTGAGAGTGAAACCTTAAAGAATCTACCTTCCTTGTGACTGAGGGCCTTAAGATGGTGACCTTGTTCTGAGTGACCTAAGAAATTATGACGTAAACATAGGATGAGTTTGATCTGAGTGACCTATGAAATTATGACTTAAACTTATGATTAGTAAATATTGACCGAGAAATGTTGAGTTTGGACATTGAAACTCAGAAGACCGAGATCGTATTACAGAGATGACATGACAATGAGAATGAGTCAAATGACGGTGACCATTCTATGTTTAAAGTTTTTGTAGTCAGAATTGTAAATTGGTTCTATAAATATGAAAAGCGGTGGAATAATATACTGGTATTGCACGTTTAGTTTCATAAATCTGGGTATTATGAGTTTCTAGTATCATAAGTCTAGGTGATGTGAATAAAAAGGATTATAAATCTAGGTGATTTGATCGTTATCATAAATCCAGGAGATATGAATTTCAGTATCATAAATCTAGGTGATAATTTTAGTAGCGTGTTTTCTATGTACTATAAATTTTAGTATCTTACATCTAGGTATTATATTCAGTATCATAAATCTAGGCATCATAATCTAGGTATTCTTGAGCAGGTATAAATTTTAACTATCACAGATCCAGGTATTATAAAACAAGAACCATAAATCTAAATTCATAAATCTAGGTATTATAATAAAGTACCATAATTCTAGGTGTTGTTAAGTGAGAACCATAAATCGTAGTATGAAATCCAAGTTCATAAATTTAGGTATTATGAAGCAAGTACCTTAAATCGAAGTATCATAAATCTAAGCATAATAAAGAAGTAACTATAAGTTCATAAATATAGGTAGTATAAAGTATGTAATCGAAGTATCATAAATTTAAGCAAAATAAAGTACCATAAACCTAAGTTCATAAATATAGGTATTATAAAAAAAGTACCATAAATCTAAATTCATAAATGTAGGTATAAAGTATGTACCATAAATCTAAGTTCATAAATATAGGTATTAAGTATGTACCATAAATCTAAGTTCATAAATATAGGTATTAAGTATGTACCATAAATCTAAGTTCATGAATATAGGTGTTAAGTATGTACCATAAATCGAGGTATCATAGGCATAAAAAGTACCATAAATCGAAGTATGTATTGTAAAGTAAGAAATCGAACTATCATAATCAAGACACAATAAAGTAAGATATTGAAGCACCATAAATGTAAAGTATCCACCATAAATCGAAATATCATAAATGTAGGTATTCTAAAGCAAGAAATCGAACTATCATAAACTAAGCATAATAAAGTAATAAAAATAAGAATGATAAATCAAAGTATCATAAACTAAACAAGCATATTCAACATAGTCACTCTTAATGAAATCAAAATCTTCCATCCAACAAACTAATACGAATCAAACTTAACACACTATGAATAAACTCAAATCAATCAAACAATACGAATCTCAACTCCACCTCAAGTGACCTCATGTTACATTAGGTCAACTAAAAATTATTCTTCAAAAACGTATAATAACCATTTCATTTAATCTAATTTTTACCGCCACCACCAGACCTCTGATTTAACCTAAAATACCCATGGCATCCATCGATCTCGATTTCCGCTTAATCTTACGCATGGAAATCTAAAAGTAGAAGCACCAGCAAGCCAGATGTAATCTGTAGCCGAGCCAATTTACGTTGAACACTCAATCTGGGCCGGTGCTGGGTCCACATCAACGGGCCAACGTGCGACAGAAACCTTATTCAGGCTCTGCTTTTCGCAGAGTCAAACGCCAATCTCAGCGGTGGTGTTGCGTTGGCGAAAAATGACGGTCGAAGACAGCGCGGTGCAGATTTGGACAGACAAGACGTCTGATATCCGCTTTCCTAACGTTGCATCTAGGTTCTGTGCACATTTGGAGTGAAGAATCGATTCGAGTTCCATGCACAATGGATAGAGTGCTACAATATCATGTTCACAATCATGGCATGTTCACAATAAACAATAGGAGTTCACAATAGCATGTCCACAATAGCACGCTCGATAGACACAATGGGTCCTCATTGCCATAATGGGTGTTTGATTCAATTGTGCTTGATTTACATTCTCCTTAAAAGGTATCATAAAAGGGGATTAAAAAAGTATCGTAAAACGGTATCATAAAAAGGTATCTTAATAAGGCATTCTCTATAAAATCCTCCATAAAAAATTAAAAACCATCCTCTCCATAAAACATCCTCTATTATCCTCTCCATAAAACATCCTCTATTATCCTCTCCATAAAACATCCTCTATTATCCTCTCCATAAAACATCCTCTATTATCCTCTCCATAAAACATCCTCTATTATCCTCTCCATAAAACATCCTCTATTATCCTCTCCATAAAACATCCTCTATTATCCTCTCCATAAAACATCCTCTATTATCCTCTCCATAAAACATCCTCGATTATCCTCTCCATAAATCCATCCCTCCTCATCGATTGTTGCTCACAGGCAATTCTTTCCATTTTCAAGAAGTCATCAAAGCCAGAAAAGCCATGCCGCTTGACCAGCCAAACACCGGAACGCAAAAGTACGTCCAAACGACAAAATCGTAAAGCTTATCCTCGAAACGATTCTAGCCACCGGTACATTCCCGTGGGGGAATGTACAGCCAGTGCACGCAACAACCCGGCTGCGCTGCGAAAAGTCGCAGGGAGACGCGAGCGCCGAACGCAGCAGCGAGGACAAGCGGATTGCGCGCGCAGCGCTGGCGGTGGGGGAGGAAAGAGCACACCAGAAAAAAAAACCGGCGCCGCTGCGCGGGCAGAGCAGAGCGCAGTCACAGGCCAGACCCGACGCAGCGGCACGCCTCTGTGCCTAAGTAACAACTGTCAACGCAGAGGCCTGGAACCGAGTCCATCTCCAGCGATCGGGTGCGTTTGTTTCAGCTAAGCGAAGGCACTCAAAACGGCACAACAATAGGCGCCAGCGGCAGTGCGATGTGCGGTGCGAGGAGGGCGATGTCTGCGGCTGCCCGTCATGCAGCCGAGCCTGGGGCAGGCATCGATGTTAGATTCTCCTCAAACGTGAAACGTTGACATTCCGGTGTCATGGCATCGTTGATATTGGTTGTGAGGGTGATGTAAGATTAGGTGGTAAAATGTGAAGGTGATGATGTAGGTAAAGGTGTGAGGTAGTGGAAAATGGTGAAGGTAGGATAAAGTTAAAAGGATGGTATAGATAAAGGTATGGAAAAGTTAAAAGGTATGGAAATGTGTGGGTGGTTAAGTACGGTAAAAGTATGGAAATATATGGATGGTTAAGTACGGTAAAGTATGGAAATATATGGATGGTTAAGTACGGTAAAAAGTATGGATAAAAGTACGGTAAAATGGATAAAAGTACGGTAAAAGTATGAAAAAGTACGTAAAGTAAAAATATTGAAAAGTATTGGATAGTATGATACTAAAAGTAAAGTATGGAAAAAGAGGTATGAAAAAAATGCGAAAGTATGACAGTGAAAGGATAAAAGTAGAATAGTAGAAGATAAAAGTTGAATGTAAAAGATAAAAGTTGAATAGTAAAAGATAAAAGTTCAGTAGTATGAGATAAAATTGAATAGTATAACAAAAAGTTGAATACTAAAAGATAAAAGTTGAATGTAAAAGATAAAAGTTGAATAGTAAAAGATAAAAGTTCAGTAGTATGAGATAAAATTGAATAGTATAACAAAAAGTTGAATACTAAAAGATAAAAGTTGAATACTAAAAGATAAAAGCTCAGCAGTATAAGAAAAGATAAAATTGAAAAGTATAACAAGATAAAGTTAATTAGTATAAAAAAGAATTTATACAGAATCGTTATTAGGTACCTAAAACTAGTCGAACAGTTCAACAAAATCAAAAGTAGAAAAAAGTAAGAATATGAAGAAAAAAGTATACCAATACAATAAATAATAACCATTATAATATTAATCATCACTATACTATAAAGATCATCTCACACTGAAACACATTGTTCCGCCAGGGTTCTTGTATACCCCTAGATACGACGCGCTGGCATCAGCCTGCCAACGCTGGTGCGTAACAAAGTTCGCTGTCTGTGGCGCGCCGCCGCAGACCCTAAAAGCAACAGCGCTCGGCGCCGAAAACGTACACCTGACGTGCCCCACGCAGGCGCACTAAACGTGCGTCCCCAAGGTTCTCTGGGCCTAGAACCTACATGCAATCCCATGACATTTATTCTAACCCCCATTATAGCTTGGGGAGAATTGGTCGTTAGAGGTGATCAGCTAGACACTGATCGTCAGTGGAAAACTGATCATCAGTAGGAGGAAACTGGCCAGTAATCAGTTGAAGTCGACCAGTTAGTAGGAGAAAACTAGCCAGTAAACAGTTGAAGTCGACCAGTTAGTAGGAGAAAACTAGCCAGTAATCAGCTGAAGTCGACCAGTTAGTAGGCGAAAACTGGCCAGTAATCAGCTGGGGTCGACCAGTTAGTAGGCGAAAACTGGCCAGTAATCAGCTGGGGTCGACCAGCTAGTAGTCGAAAACTGGCCAGTAATCAGCTAGCAGCCATCAGTCAACAGAAAGTCAGCCACTCAGGTCAACCACTAATTAAGGAGGAAATTGATCGAGTGGTGGCGCTTCCTGGCAGCATCATGCGCGCTGTGGAGCACCGACGACGAGGTCAGCGTGCCGCTGATGATGCGCCGCCAGCGGAACTGGCACGCGTTGGGCGTGCGGTCCTCAAAGAAGCTCGCAATCTCGCGCCAGCCCAATTTCTGGATCTCCTTGAGCTCGCGCAAGAGCTTGTCCTCCTTGGGCGACCACGTCGTCAGCTGCTTCGACTTGCGCTTCATTTCCGGCACCACCGCGCCCGTGATCGCAATGCCTTGCATGTACGGAAACTGCGGTCTGGGGTAGTAGAGGTAGGGCTGGGAAGGCTGAGGAGCCTGCCGTATTGGCTGGCCCATCTGTGTGGGGTGCTGCATGTGCTGTGCTGGTGGGGGCCTATAGTAGTAGTATGGCTGTTGGGGGCTATTTTGCGTGTAGTAGTACGTAGGCGAGATCAGCTCGTCCGCGCTGCTCGATGCTGGGGGGCTGGTGCTCGAGGGGGCACTGCTGTTACCAATGCCCAACGACGTCACAATGGGCGGCACCGGGTGCTTGTTGTAGTTGTAGTTGTAGTTGTAGTTGGCATTCATAAGAGATATCATAGCTGCGACTGCTTTTCGAAAGAATAGACATACTCCGCTATATATATATAATGAGGCCGCTAGAAAATACTGCGAAGCGCGCTAGAAAATATATGTGTCTCAAGACAGCGCTAGAGGACTATCGGTTTCTTTTTTTTTTTTTTTTTTTGGTGCTGAATCAGCTGTTATCAGATCTGAGATTCAGATGTGAGACTGGATAATACGGCGCGCAATATGACAGTGGATTAGTAAAGGACTAAAGTGCATTGTTTGGCAGGGGAAAACGGCACGGAAGGATTGCGCGTGGAGGGTGGAGTGGTGGGAGGATGCCGTGGAGATGACTTGACTCTCGCGACAACCTGTAACATACCGGGTGATTGTGGTTGGAATTAGGTATAAGGTTGTATTTTCTGGGATTAGAGGATGTGCGTGGGGAGTACAGGTGGATGGAGTATTGGAGCACAAAGGTTTGGTGTAGAGGTATTAATATATGGATGTATAAAGATATTAATATGTGAAGGTAAAGGTATAAAGATGTAGGGATATAAGATACAAAGAGGTAAAGAAGTAGAGATATAAGATATAAGATATAAAGATGTAGAGAAATAAGATACAAAGATGTAGAGATATAAGATACAAAGATGTAGAGATATAAGATATATATAAAGATGACTATAGGTATGAACATAAAGATGATATACAGATATGGATGAATATAAAGATTTACAGATATAGATGAATTTAAAGATATACAGATATAGATGAATTTAAAGATACAGATATAGATGAATTTAAAGATATACAGATATAGATGAATTTAAAGATACAGATATAGATGAATTTAAAGATGATTAAAGACGAATGTAAAATGAATATAAAAATGTTATAGGGAATATACAGATAAAAAGTTAATATAAAGATAAAAAAAGATATATGAATACAGTGAATACAAATCTCTTACAACAACCAAAGAGAATAGAACCATCATTCAATATTTTCAGGGGATGCGTTAGTTGTGCAGCCCAGTACATCTAACAATAGTCTACCATCCCCCAGAGACGACCCAAACAATAGCGCCAAAATACACAGGTAAAACACGCTCGGCTAGCACCTTTTTAGATGCGCCGGTGCCTAAGACCGCACTCCCTTAGCACCTGGACACGACAGAGAACATTCCCGGCTGACAACACCCTGGCCAGACGTGGAAGTGGCACAAACCGCCGCTCCATGCTGCGTCAAAGGGTTCCAGAAGACGCGCGGCGCTTACCGCGCTGCACGCTCTTTTGCTTTAGTCAGGCTCTGGGCATTTTAGGCTAGCAGCCTATTGTTGCGGCTGCTTTCGCACAATGTGCGCTATCTCGTGGGCATCGCCCAGCCTGATAATAAACGTAAGGGGCGCAAATGCCGGTGTCAAAGTTTTGGCAGTGAAGCTTCATGTGCTATTCTTTGTTTGCCTGACGGTTGGCTGGTTTCACTTCGGAGGCTGGGGACTGATTGGTTGCATAATGAGCATTAAGATTGGGGTGTTTTTGTACCCGTGTTGATGTTTGAGCGATTTGGTGTGGTGAAATTAGAAGCGAGTTAGGGGAGTGACTTGGATGGATGGTTTGGATTGTTTGGTTGTATGGGATGGATGGTTTGGATTATTTGGTTGTATGGGATGGATGGTTTGGATTATTTGGTTGTATGGGATGGATGGTTTGGATTATTTGGTGGTCTGGGATCTGATTGGGTCTGATTGGTCGATTGAGATTTCTTTGGTTGGGCTAGTTTGCTAATTTGCCAATTTGACTCATTAAAATTGAAGTTTATATTGAACGTACATAAAACTTCAACCATACCCAAATAATTAATAATTAACATTAAAATCAGTCTTTCCTTTTGTAATCTTCACTTAGCTAACTTTTCCATCCACAAACAATTCAATACTGTAAAGAAACCGGCCCATTCGTCCTCCAAACCCTATTCCCTCCACAAACTGTGCGTTTAAACTTCGAAATCTGTGACAATCTGTTTTAGTTTGGGTTTGTATCAACTCCCAAACACATTGTTCGATCTTCGTATGGGGTGTGGGGTTAGGCATCGAAGATCCTCTGGTCTGTTGTGTGTCTCTCAATTGAACACTCCCACCTGAACACCACGGCCACCAACCCAAAAAAAACATGGGAACAAAAAACACCAGTGGCCTGTTGGTGGAACTAGTGACGCTGGTGCGTTAACATTCGCTAAGTGATGGCGGTAACGGTGTGCATTAGCCTAGATGATGTTAATGCGATGGAGGCATGCAGCCGCAAAACTACTTGATTCAAGCTGCTTCTTATGCATCAGAAGGATGTTTTTTTGTACGTGAATCTACGCTGCGCTGCTGCACTGCTTTGTTATCTTATTGGCAAGTGTCATGCTAGCGGAATAATATATCGGAAGATCTAGATTGTGGTGTCAGACTTGTTGTTTATGCGGTATACAATTTTTTGTTAGCTTTCAAATGAACCACTTTGTTGGAAGGAGTACTGGAACAGACTCAACGATTAAACTCAACGGATTAAGCAACGGATTAAACACCTAAACAGCACAATCACCAGTACCACAACGGACTTAGCAAGTCTAGATGCCATTTCTTCACCGAATGGTACGACTAGAATATGCACCCATAAACCACAATGCCCTGGAATCCCAGCACACTGAGATTAAATCTAAGAATTGCCGCACAGTAGCACTAAATTACATCCACAATGCAGAAAGTACCACTATACCGGTATTACAATTTAGAACAGACTAATGCACTGGAAGTTCCATTAATAGCAGCCACTGTAATTCAGACTAATGCCGATTGCACGTTTATACGACACGATCTCAGCCTTCATCGGGCTGAGAATTACGGGCATACCGTGAAACACCAGGCCATGGCTACATGCTAACACCGTTTCCTACCTGAAATTGCATCATGCTACCTTATCGATTGCAACTACCATCGCGCAAAGTTTATTTTCTTGCCCGCAACCTTAAACCACCAGATATTGCATCTTCGATTACAGTTACCATAGCTTCGGCGGTGCCAGCTGGGCTGCGGGACGGAACCAGCGTGTTTTCAGCCCTCTTCGGTCTGCGCGTCCCACGAAACAAACGCCGTTATGGCCGTCCCCAGTTGGCACTGTGTGCCAGAAACTTTTGGTGCGTCCATTTAGTCACAGAGCATCCATTCACAGAGCATCCATTCACAGAGCATCCATTCACAGAGCATCCATTCACAGAGCATCCATTCACAGAGCATCCATTTAGTCACAGAGTAACCATTCACAGAGCATCCATTTAGCCACAGAGTAAACATTCACAGAGTAAACCATTCACAGAGCATCCATTTAGCCACAGAGTAAACATTCACAGAGTAAACCATTCACAGAACATCCACTTACTCACAGAACATCCATTCACAGAACATCCACTTACTCACAGAACATCCATTTGGTCACTTTTGGCTCGTTGTCTTTAACCCCCGGTTACAGAGGACCACAAAAGCTGCGAATTTCCATCTTCGACTGCAGCGCCCATCACACAAAGCTCCACTTAATTATCATCACGAGCGCAGCCATGGGACAAACGTCTTTCTAATTATCATCACACGCACGCAGTGGGACAAACAGCCGCGAATTTCGAGTGCAGCTGCATGGTGCAAGCTTTAAAAGTACGTCTTCGATTGCAGCACAGGCCGATCTTCGGACCAAGCACCGATCTGAAATAGTACAAACGCTCGTCTCTACATTCTTGGTGTGCAACCCATGGCACAAACTTTTTTTGTTGCTGCGCTTTTTATCTTCGTTACCATCTAGTACAAACGTTTTGACTGGACTGACGTACAAGCAATTTGTTACTAACTAGTACAAGCACTGCACACACAGCTGGTTACTATCAAGCACAAACAACTGGTTACTATCTAGTACAAACATCCTGATGACTACCAGCCTGTTTACGACCACCGGCCACAAACACCTTTGTCCCTAGTATCTTCTGTTGCAGCGACCAATGCACAAACGGCTTTGTCACTAGAATCTTCTTTGCAGATACCACGAGACAGCTTATCTTTGTATTTGATCCAGCTGGGACAACACTTTTGTCCGCCACTTTGTTTGCTGATACCACTAGACGTTTATCTTTGTATTGGGGACAAACACTTTTGTCCGCCACTTTGTTTGCTGATACCACTAGACGTTTATCTTTGTATTGGGGACAAACACCTTTGTCCGCCACTTTGTTTGCAGATACCACTAGACAGATTATCTTTGTATTTGGAACACTTTTGTCACTGCCACTTCGTTTGCAGCTACCAGAGGAGTTTCTTTAATTCGTCTATCAATTCATTTTCAGCAGGTAATATTCACAATAGGGGAGCATCTAATTCGTTAGACAATTAGTCCGCTGCAGAATAAAGACCATTGCAGAATTGAAGATCATTGCACAATGAGTTCAGTGCAGAATTAAACATTGAAGGCATTGCACGATTAAGAGACCATTGCATGCGCAATAGGAGTCTAGATTAGCATAGAGAGTATTTTTACCTATAGTCTAGATTGGCATAGTGAGTATTTTTACCTATAGTCTAGATTGGCGTAGAGAGTATTTTTACCTATAGTCTAGATTGGCATAGAGAATTGCTATGACTTCTGATAGGCAATTGAGAAAATCTTGAGAATTCATACTTTTGCTAATTCTTTGAAAATAGCACATTTTAGCAGCGGAATTTTGCTAATAGAGCACTTTTAACAACAGAACATTCTTGTTAGCAGAGCATTTTTAACACAGAACATTCTTTATTAATAGAGCACTTTTAACACAGAACATACTTTATTAATAGAGCAATTTTAACTCAGAGCACTTTTATAGAGCACTTTTGATAGAGCACTTTTAACACAGAACGTTCACTCTTTATTAATAGAGCACTTTCAACCATCAGATCATTCTCATTTTTACAGATCATTCCCATTTTTACAAAACGTTCTCACTTTTATCCAACAAAACAAACCTTCTTAACACAATTAACATCATCTTACCATCGTTCAGCCACCTTACCCAACTAATACCCTCAACACAATGAAAAACATCTCACAGCCCTCTTTGTCAATACAATCTTGCTAACACAATACAGAAACCACAGCCATTTCGTTAACACAATAGCAAAACATCTCCATCTTTTAACACAATAAGGGCAACATTCACCTTCTAGATCGTTTACAACTTCTTTCGTCCTAACTGAATCCATTTTGAACTACACAAGTACAGCATACTAAATTCCTCTCCAGCTTATGCACCCGAGAAGCAAACTTTAGTCTCGTATTCAGTCGGTATACTAATTCATCTATGCAGAAGAACCAAACTTAGTCTCGTATTCTGGGTCAGTATACTAATTCATCTATGCCCCAAGAACAAGCTTTACCTCGTTTTTTGAGTCAGCATACTAATTCATCTATGCCCCAAGAACAAGCTTTACCTCGTTTTTTGAGTCAGCATACTAATTCATCTATGCCCCAAGAACAAGCTTTACCTCGTTTTTTGAGTCAGTATACTAATTCATCTATGCACCCGAAGAAACTTTAAAGCCTCTCATTTTGAGTCTGTATATTCATCTATGCACTCGAAGTTTAAAGCCTCTCATTCTGAGTGTATACCTATCATCGAAGAACTTTAGTCTCGCATTCTGAGCCAGCACACATCTCTACCTTATGCACTCAAAAAATCAAACATCTTCACCTTATGCACTCAAAACAAACCCCACCTTATGCACTCAAAAAACTAAAATAAAGCCTGCATTCTTGAGTCCAGAACATCTTATGCACCAGAAGAACCAAACTTAAAAGCCCAGGTCTCGTATTCCTTAAGTCCCTCCCGCGACACACTAGGTCTAATGTAGTTTAAACTATTTTTAAAGTCGTCCAAGTTGATGGGCCGGATTTCGTCGGTCGGGGTCAGCAACAAATCGTCGCCAAGCGCACGCAACGGTCCCATCGCCGAGTCCTTCGCGAGTGCCGTCAAGTCGGAGCCGCTAAACCCGTCCGTCAACTCGATGAGCTGCTCGAAATCCGCGCCAGAAAGCGTGTTTTTCTGGTACTTGAGCAACTTTTCAATCTGCGACTTGCGAGTTTCGCCCTCCGGGAGCGGAATGTACTGCCTGCGGACAAACCTTCTGCGCGCAGCCTCGTCGATGCTCCACGGCAAGTTTGTTGCGCCCAAAATGAGCACGCGCAGAACGTCCTCCCCCAGGTCGCGGCCCGCGGCCGCGCTCGAGAGCTCCGACCACTGCACCAAAAACTCGTTCTTGATGCGCCGCGAGCTCTCGTTCTCGCCCTCGGACCGCGACGAGAGCATCGAGTCGATCTCGTCGATAAACACGATCGACGGCGCCAACTTGCGCGCCATCAAAAAAAGTGCCTTGACCAACTTTTCCGACTCTCCCAAGTACTTGGACGTTAATGAGGATGCGCTGATGGAGAAAAACGTGGATTTGGACTCGGTTGCGACGGCCCGTGCCAACATGGTCTTTCCTGTGCCTGGTGGACCGAAAAGTAGCATTCCTCTGGTGGGTTCGCGCAAGCCGCGAAACAAGTCTGGCCTTAAAAATGGGTACACCACCGCTTCCTTGAGCGAGCTTTTGGCGCTTTCCAACCCTACAATGTCTTCCCAGTATACTTCATCACCGTTGACCACAATATCATTCAAGATTTGCTTAGCAGCGGTGTGGTCTATGCCTTTGATTGAGTTGATGATTTTTTCGTCTTCGTCCTCTTCTTCTTCTGGTTGTGGTTCAGGTTCAGGTTCAGGTTCAGGTTTTGGCTCAGGTTTTGTCTTTCTAACTGGAGAAACAGACCTGGCTTTTTGTGCAGGGGGTTTAATGTAATTGTATGAGATGTTCTTTTTTGGTGGTGCAGTTGTAGTGGTAGGTTTCTTCTTCCCTTGGTTTTTCTTTATAATAGCATTTACGTTCATTGGTTTTGGTTTGTTGTAAACGTAGGGAGCTTTCTTAGGTGCACTTTTTACATCATTTGTGCTTTTTGAGTGTTCAACCCTGAGTTTTGGTTTGACTGGGAGGTTTCCAGTGTTAATATTACCAGTACTCAAATTACCACCCAAATTACCACCCAAATTATTAGCACTCAAATTATTCACCTTAAGTCTAGGCATGCCATTCAGAATCAACGGGGGACTCTTCAAATCTAACCTTTCAAACTGTCCAGTGGTGTTTTCAACCAGAGGCAGCTCTGGCGTAAAATAATCTATCAATATATCCTCATCCAGTTCATAATCCTCCAAGTCTATCAAGTTCGAGGATGCTTCCGAAAGATTGCTGCCTGTGCGATCACTACGTTCCGGTACAACATAAGTTTCCTGGTCAAAGTCCTCGAACGGGTTTTCCAACGACTTTCGAGGTTTTAGAGGGCCATTTGACGGCGGAGGGTAGGACATTCTTTGAGGTTTTTGCCAGGAGACGTTTGCGGCGGCCGCCAGCTGTGCTTTGCTGGACTTTGAAAGGCCGTTTGACCCCAGGGACGCTGGGCGGAGCGACTTCAACATTGCGCGGGGCGCTGGTGACGCTGAGGCGCCTGTGCGGGCACTGACGGCCAGGCCCATGGGCCGCGCGTTGCGCAACGACGGCACCGACATCAGCGAACCGCCGCGCAGCCCCGCGGGCGCCTGCAGACTCGAGTTGAAGGACGTGGCCGGCGAAACCAGCGAGTTCTGCGCCTGCTTGGCCGCCCGCAACGTCGCCTGATGCTTCTCCGCCAACTTCTTGCGGTTCAGCTCGTCCACCAACATCTGCAACCGCACCAAGTGCTTCACGTTCTCGTCCCGGATCATCTTGAGGTCCTGGAGTATCACGAGCTCATCATTCGTGAACTTGTGGTGCTGCTTTTCAAATAGGTCTATCTTGTAGAGGAGCGAGGTGTGCAACAGCTTCCATCCTTTGAGCGCCTCCTCGTAGCTGGCGGTTTCCTCGAGCGAGATGTTCTTGATCGAGAGGTCGCAGCAGTCGTTGTATGTCTGCTGGAGCTCCTCTACGAGTGTGAGTTGTGGAGGTTTCTTCCTCAGGAACAACTTGGAGGACATAATGATTTTGATTTTTTGTTGCTGAGTTTTGATCACGGCAATATGAAAATCATGGAGGAGCTTGAGAGGAGAAATAGTGATGGTCTGATGGAAGTGAAGTAATTGGAGAGTTTTGAGGGGGGGATAGGATTGTTATTTGGGGTGATTTTGGAGGGTAAAGTAGGTATATTCTTTGATATCTTTTACTTCTGATGGTATATTGAGGATTGACTAAGTGATTCATTGAGTGTTAGTATTGTTAGTGATTGTTTGTCAGTATTGTAGTGATTGTTTGTTAGTATTGTAGTGATTGTGTGTTAAGATGTGTATGTAAACTAAACGTATTTATATATGCAAACTAAAGGTATTCACATATGTAAACGAAAGGGTTTAAATATGTAATGAGTAATTGAAGAGAGACAGCCTGCCAGAAAACGGCTGAAAACGATAAATGTCAAAATAACAGGAAGAAGCAGAAACGTCAGAAGAAACATCAGAATCATCACACGAAACGTCAGCCAGCACCACCACCCTGAAACCAGAAAGGCTAGACCTTATAAATCCACACCATATTACCACAGCTCGTTTATGCGTGCCAGCCGTGACGTTTGGCAGATGGCTGAGTGGTGGGTGATGATTTTGCAGCCACGAAAAATTGAGCCTTTCTGCGCCGATTTAGAACAGTGCCATTGATTGTGTGGAGTTGTTGGGGGATATTGGGTGGTGTAGGGATATATGGGTGTTGTCACACATAAAGTTTATTTGCATCAGTTGCTTAGATTTGGTTATTCCGTGGTTAGTTTTAGTGTTTTCTTTGTCTTCAGTATTCTGCAGATTGAATATTCTGTAGATTTTTTGATATTTGTTGATTTTTGAACATTTGTAGATTTTGAGATTATTGATATTGAAATTGTTTTTTTTGAGATTTATTGAGAGGAATGGGGTGGCCTAGAAATGGGGAATGTATAAGGGTTGCGAATATCACTTACGGAAGAGTAGTTAATGTGCTGGATTGTGCATGTATTGAGTATGACTTTAGTTATGTAGAAAAATGTCGTCAAAATGTCCTTAATATATCAGCGACGTCCTCCAACAGGTAAGGCAGTTATATTATAATAAAGAGTAGGCGGATTGGACACGGTAACAACTGAGTGTTAACTTGATCTGCAGAATTTGGATTTAAAGAATCAACTGGTTCTGTTAATTGGTAAAACAAGTTGTCACAACAGACCTTTCATCAGCCATTTACAGATTATCGATTATCGAGAATGGTAAATGCAAAATTGATTAAATTAATTTCTGGTATCAAAATTGATCAAGTTCCGGTATCCTCTTCTCTGTAAACTGTCAGATCTGTAACCAAGCTTCCCCAGTTCTTCAATAAAAGTGTTACGTAGGTATTCAAGATCCTAATACCCATTTTAAACAAACTCTACAATATATCCACAAATTAATTCTCCCTCGTTGAATTCTCCTCCGTCGAATTCAACTTCAGGATTTTACAATGTAGTGGTATAACGGGACGCCCTGAGGTATCTCCCCAACACGTTCTTTGTAACCATCATCAATCTGTCCGAGGGTTTTAACAGCATACACACATCCCCACCGCTTCCCACCCAGCCTCAACACACGCACCCATAAACGCACCTCCCTAACCAAATAGGCAAAGCACAGGCACGCGCGCCCTCGACGCAACAAGTCACGCCAAACGAGCCCAGACAGTCCACCGCAAGGCACAAGTACTCTGCCATTTCACAGCCGGAGGTTGTCAACTTTCTGGCGAGCAAAATTTGGCGCGCCATCGCCCACGCTTTTATACTCCGCAGGGTCGTGTCCGGGTAACCTCCGCATCACACGACCCAATATGTTTACGCCAGGGTTTGTTAGAGCAAGAGCAAACATGGGTGCACTAGACGTGTTAGTGACTGTGTTGTCGATAACGCTCGCGCTCACGGTGGTCGTGGCGAAGAACACACTCGCCGTGGGCCTATTTTTCTACCAGAGATACCCTCAAGTGACGTCCTTCTTCATGTTCCTCTTTTCGGTGTATCTCGTGTACAAGTTCACCAGAAAGATGATCTTGTGGTGGTTTGGTGTGGTTTATATGGTGATCAAGTTGTTTATTGGCATGACATTGGTGTTGGTGGTGGGATCCGTGTACTTGCGCGGGTTGGACAATCTTGTGAACAGAGACATACCTATTTTGCAGAGCTACTGGCAGCTGGTGCCCACACAGCTCGACAACTTTGGCACGTTTGCGAGGTTTGCGAACCTTGCTGGGGCCACCAACGACCAGTACAAGATTGTTGAGTGGGCGAGTGAGGCGAAAAGTGCGTACGACTCGTATTTTTCAGAGCCCACGGCCACGGCCAAGCCGGCCAGGAGAGCGAGAGAGCCGGTGGTGCGCGCCAAGCCGATGAAGAAGAAGCAGAAGAAGGAGAAGAAGAAGGAGAAGACGGAAAACGAGTATCTCAAGTATGTGAAGGAGAACATTTTGAACAGAGAAGAGGTGAAGAACGATCCGTTGGGGGGTATATTGAATAGTGGGCTTGATTATTTGAGTAAGCAGGGCATTAATGTTAATGATTTATTTTGATATTGGTGGGGGGGGGGAGGTGTGCAATTATGTGAATTCTTGATTGTGGGTATGTAGGTATTGGTTTGGGCTAGGTAAGACAAGTTAGTAATAAAATGGATATGGGGGATAGGTGGAACGATAGTTAGAATGTGAGTTATGTGATGATGTAATTGATGAGATTGGGAGAGATGGTGAGATTGAGGAAAACGTTAAGGAATTAGGTTTGCAATTGTTAAAGGATATTCCCTTAACCAGGTTGATTCAAAGTTGGACTATTCATTAGATACTTGAAAAGACATAATAATTTAGAAGAAAAGATTATTTTAGTTCACAATAAAAGTCATTTAGTCTGTTGAGGATCTGATCAGGATAATTCTAGAGCGCAGACAACGCGAGGCAGGTGGTTGGAATCTGGAAATTCAGATTAAGAGTACATTTTATGCAACTGTTTCTCACTGGCCTCTGATAATTCTACCTGAGAGTTATTTACCTATCAGAGTAAAGTACATATTAGGAGGAACCCACCACATTCACTTAAAGTGTTCACCAGTGTAAATTGAACTTGGAGCCACGATTTACGATCAAAAGGAAGATTCTGAACACCTGTAGTGTACAAGCTTAGACGAAGAATCATTGAGAACTGAGTAACACACTTCACTCTTTCTAAAACTCACAGAACTCTCAGTTAACTATAAAAATCTCCCATTGTTCGCATGTTCGTTTGACAGCTAATTTTCACACAATTTGCACCCAATTTGAGCTACAATTTGCACCCATTTTTAGACAAAATAAATCTGATTGTTGCATTCTATTTGACTGTTTCGTAACTTCGCTAAAGTCACCATGCATGATGTGAGTATTCATTGGAAGAAAGTTTATGATCAGAATTCATCCTACTTTTTCCCATTCAGCTGGTCATCACAGCCTCACAGTACCGTTACATATTCATTTGTCACTATTTTATGAGTTCAGTTGAAAGATAACATTCTCCAACCAATTCCCGTATAATTCACAAGTTAGCTTGAGTGATGGTTCTCTTGTATGGACCACCCTGAAAACCACATTCATAGCCAGTCATTCTCAACTTTTCTCTCATTCGATCAGGATAACTTTCAATTCCATTTTCCACCTGTCACTCCATTTCCCACCTGTCACTACATTTCCCACCTGTCACTCTCAACTCTTCATGAAAACCTTGCTCTTGTCAAAGTCCACCAAGTCCTTGTACTTCTTACCATTGTTTTCGGTGTGGTAGGTTTCGATCTGAGGTAAGTTGTCGTACTTGAGGTTTTCCGAGTACTGGAGAGCTGAGGGTTTCACCTTTAACTACAAGTTCCTTAGAAATCACACCCAAATAACCCTCGAATGTTGTCTAGCAACATATGCAGAACATTCAGGCACAACTTTAAAGTCAAAAATCCATACATTTTCAGCCTTACCACTCCACACTCATCTACACTCACCACCCTCAACATCACTTCATTTTCAACCTCTAACTTCCACCTCTAACTTCCACCTCTCTCTCCACCTCTCACTTCCACCACTCACTTCCACCTCTCTCTCCACCCCCAACCTTTCCCTACTACAAATAATTCTCTAACATACATTCCTATACTACTTCTTACTGCTCTTCTTGATACCACCCCCAACCAAGGGCCCACCCTTCTTGGCCTGCTCGGCCATGGCTTTCTTGGCAGCAGCGTCTGCCTTCTGCTTGGCCTTGAATGCAAGGTCCTCGTCGTCGTAATCAGCCTGCTTCTTCTTTGGTGCCTTCAATGGCTTTGCTTTACCTCCTTGACGTCCAGACATAGTGATGAGGAAAAGAGATGATTTCTACTTTTTGTAAAGTGTATGAAGTTTAAACTGTATTTTTTCTAAGAACTTTCAACATAAACTGTACTTTTTTCTCAAGCACTACTTCAGAGCACTTTTTGAAGCACTTTTACTACGAAGTACTTTTATCTTAAAGTACTTTATAAAGCACTTTTACTATAATGCACTTTATAAAGCACTTTTACTTTGAAGCACTTTTATCTTGTAGCACTTTTATCTTGAAGCACTCTTCAAAGCACTTTTAATTGAAAGCACTTATACCTTAAAGCACTTCTACTTTAAACTGCACTTCTATCTTAAAGCACTTTCACCTTAAACTGTACTTTTACCTTGAAGTACTATCACCATAAAGTACTTTTACCTTTCACCTTAAACTGTACTTTTACATTAAACTGTACGTTTCTGTACTTTTATATTAAACTGTACTTTTACATTAAACTGTACGTTTCTGTACTTTTATATTAAACTGTACTTTTACATTAAACTGTACTTTTTTCTACACTATTACTAGATTACTTCACACATTACCTCTTCCTATATTGCTCACTTCGTTCGAAGAATCACTTAGTAGATTAACTCTTTCCTGTACTACTCATTCGCTCGAAGAATAACTAGATTAACTCACTCTAGATTCAAGTCACTTAAGGTAAAATAGATTTAACTCACTTTGTTAATCTACTTACCTAACCTGCACTTTCTCTAAACCGCACTTTCATCTTTTATCCACTTTAACCTACCAACTTGATCTCACTTAAATCCATTGACACTACAAATAATGGCCATCCTATCCACCCAGGACAAAGAAAAAGTCAAAAGAGCAGTCCCCAAAGCCAACAACAAGGTAATTGACGCTACAGTAGCACGATTGTACATCGCATACCCCGACCCGACCCTGTGGCAGTACACTGGACTCTGCGGAGCGATAGCGTTGGTGGACGACCTCGTCGGCCACACGTTTTTCCTCAAGCTCGTCGACATATCCGGGTCGCGCGGAGTCGTGTGGGACCAGGAGTTGTACGTCAAGTTCGAGTACAACCAGGACCGCAAGTTCTTCCACACCTTCGAGTTGGAAGAGTGCATGTACGGGCTCCTCTTTGAGGACACCAACGACGCCACGCATTTCCACAAGCGGGTCACGACGAGAGAAAAACACGCGCTGAGGCAGACGGCGAACAACAAAAATGCGATTGCGTTGAAAAGCAAGATGACCGCAGTATCCAAAGCGCCCGGATCACGGGGCGAGTACGTCGACGTCAACACCGCGCAGCGGCAGCGCCGCGCAAAGGGGGTCTTGTACTATGACGACGTGCCGCCGCCCGAGTGGCGGACCTTGTACGCCGAGTTGGAGGCCGCTGGCATCACCGAGGACATGATTGTAGACAACCGCGAGTTTATCAAGAGTTATATTGCGCAGCAGGGGGGACCCTTGGTGGGCTTGGAGCCGCCGGTGCCTCGCAAGTATCAGCGGAAGCATGAGGAGGTGGCGAAAAAAGGGCAAAGTGTAGGGAGTGCGAAGTACAAGAAGGCGCCGCCACCGCCGCCAGTGGGGGGTACTGCTGCGGCGGCTGCAGGGAGTCCTTCACCAGTGGCAGCGTCGCCGGGCGAGAGTCTGCCGGGGCCAAGTGAGTTGCTGAGCGAGGACGAAGCGGGCGCAACTGCGCCCGCCGCAGCGACCGCGTCGCCACCTTCTGCCTTCAAACCGCAGTTTAGGTTACCTCCGTCTACAGCGGTAGCACCGCCGGTGAGAAACACGAGCTTACCTCCGCCATCTGCAGCGGGTGCTGCGCCGGCGGCGCCCGGCGCGCTTCCCCCGCGCAACGCGGCCGCGAACACGCGGCCGTTGCCCAACCTCCCCCCGGCGGCGCACAGTGCTCCGCCGCCAGTCCACGGCGTCCCGCCGCCGCTAGCGGGCGCACCGCCCGCGAGACCGGTGCCGGGGCCCCCGCTGCAGTTTGGCGCACTTCCGCCACGCACCGGTGTGCCCCCACCGCCGCCACCGCGCGCGAACGCTGGACCCCCACCGCCACCGCCAAGGGCAAACGCGGGTCCGCCGCCGCCCCCACCGCCTAGGGCTTCGAGAGGTGGGCCCCCACCACCTCCCCCAAGAGCTAGGGCTGCAATTCCGCAGCCTGTAATTCCTCCACAAGCTCAGCATCAATTCCAGGCTTTTTCTCCACAACCCCCACAACCTCCACAACCACCCCAGCAAATACAACCTCCACAACCACCTCAATTCCAGCCTCCTCCACAAAGAACTCTGGTGGTTCCAACTCAAAATATACCCCCACCATTACCTCCCACTCATAATGGACTTCCTCCTGCTCCTCCACTTCCACCTACTGGAACTACTGGTCCACCTCCACCACCATTACCACCCACTTTGAATGCTGGACCACCACCTCCACCACCATTACCTCCAACTGTAAATTCTGGGCCACCACCTCCACCACCTTTACCACCAACTACAACTACAGGCCCCCCACCCCCACCACCTTTACCTCCAACTGCAAATGCTGGTCCACCACCTCCACCTCCACCACCACCCACTATGAATTCTGGTCCTCCTCCTCCCCCAGCCATGTCATCAGGCCCCACCCCCGCAGAATCATCCGGAGACGCTGGCCGCGACGCTTTGCTCGCGTCCATCAGAGGCGCAGGCCTCAACTCGTTGAAGAAAACAGACAAAGCACAGTTGGAAAGGCCAAACGTCATGCTCCAGGAAATGCGCGGCGACCCTACGCCTCCTCCGGCCGCTGGTGCTGCCCCGGCAGGCCAGCCTGCCAGTTTGGCGGATGCCTTATCCTTGGCTTTGAATAAAAGAAAGGGAAAGGTAGCACAGAGTGATGATGAGGATGATGATGATTGGTGAATTGGTTTAAATAAAGAAATACAAGTTTGGTTTAAGTTGAACTGGGTTTTGGATGGACTGGGGTTGGAAATTGTGGAAGAATTAGTAGTGATTTCACATACCTTAAAAAACCAGTAACATGAACCAATGACAATGCAATCACTTTTTTGAAGTTTAAAGTAAATCTAGTAGTACTAACGTGTAAAATCTCTTGTAATAACAGTTTATTATATTCGGATGTTGATACAAGAGGCAATATCAGTTGGGTGTAAAACATTGTACAAGCAGTTTATTATCATTGGAGTTTTAAGCAAGATACAATATCAATTGGGTGCAAAATATCTGGTACAAGCTGTTTATATCTTTGGATGTTTAAGCAAGGTACGGTATCAGTTAGGTGCAAAATAGATGTCCATCTTCAGTATATTTGGATAAAGTATATGTCACTAGCAATGCCACACCTTGGTTAAAACAGCTCACTTTGGAAGTAATCAAAACTCCTGACTCCAAATTTATAGTTTGGGCGTTTCGCTATCCTATTTTAATGAACATAGAGAACTAGTCTTTACTCTCCCCACACACTTTTTTTTGGCTGCAAATCGCAAAAAGACAATCTGAGCCTCTGGAAAAAGCTGCAAAAAGGTAAACCTGTTGAAATAACCAAGAAATTCAAAAGAATATCAAACTAACGTATGAAGATCCTGTATTTTCTTGAATATTCTTCGTACCTCACATACTTCAGTTCATGATTTCCTTCTTCTCTCGTTCAGGTTCTTCTTTTCATACATCTCACAGTTCAGGTTCTTGTTTTCTTACATCTCAAAGTTGATTTCATGGATAATTCTGTTCTTTTCATGATTATTCCATTTACTTCATTCTTTCATTGTGCTGTCCATCTCATGACTCTCATAGCTCATGTAATCACAATTAACTCATGAGCACTAGTACAAATGCTCATACTAAAATTCAATCAAGCAATTCTTACATAATCTTAAAATTCAAATCATCTCATCTTCATGTCCTCCAAAGAAGAACTCTCAGCCCTCTTGGCCAGCTACAAAGAGGCACTCGAGTACTGGACCAAACCAAGTTCCCAGCCCCCCCAGGAATCCAAACCAAACATCAAAGAACCCTTGAAGGAGTTGGACAAATGCTGCAAGTTGCTCAAAGCTCACACCACCAAAGTCGGGATCATCTTCAAGCCTGAAAACTTGTTCAAAGATGAAGGCAACTTTAGTCCGGCATTTGGAGTGGTGCTGAAGATGTCGGAGACCTCGGTTATGACGTTTGCGGTGGCAAAATTCCAGATCAATGCGTCTGATGTCTCACAGCTCTTTTATGATGCCATACTGGGCACCGTTCAGCAGCTATTTGAGCTGCAACGTGTGTTTGTTGACGAGCTCCAGAGCATATTGGCGGGTCAGGAGAGTGACAGATTGGTGTCTGTGGGGAAAATCTGGGCCAACTGCGATGCTCTTCTGGCATTGATTGCGGGCGATAAGTTGGGACTTTTGACGAGCAAAGTGGCGCAGAGTATAACGTTGATTGAGGATGGGTTTGAGGAGTTTGAGGAGTGGATCGAGGACCCACAATCGATCGATTTTGACGATTTTGGGTTCGGATCTGATGATGAGGAAGAAGAAGAAGAGATTGAGAAAAACGACAAGAAGGATAAGGAGAAAAAAGAGAAGAAAGACGTTAGTGAAGTGGTGGAATTTGCAAAAGTATGGAAGAAAAAGATTGAGCTAGTCAAGTTGTTGATTGGGTCGTTCAAAAAGTCGCTTCCTGTGGGTAGCACGACTGCCTCACAAGTGGATTCCATCTACTCGTTACAGCACAAATTGGTGGTGTTGATTGACAAGTTTCTTGCTGATCTCATGATGGATATGGTTGTGGATGATGAGATTCGAGAGTACACGGAGGATATATCGCTGGTTGCTGGGAAGTTGTGTGGGTTGGCTGTTAAGATTCATGAGAAGAATGATAAGAAGAGGAAGTGGTATTTGGCATGGGAGGTGAAGTATGGGGGGGAGGTATAGGAATGAGTTGTTGAATTATAGAGTTCAGACTTAAGAGTGTGTAAGTGAAGAATTAAAGATTCAATATACTGGAAACTAAAATAAGATTCAATAGAACTGTGAATTGTGATTTAGGAATTTTAAAGGTGGAGATGATGTGAGAATATATGACTTGATTTTGAGTTTGAGATATTATGAGAATACATTACTTGATTTTGAAGTTGAGAATGATTGACATTTAATGAGAATTGTGAAGTTTGAGATAATATGAGAATATATAACTTGATTTTGAAGATGAGAATGAAGTTAGAATTTGATATTTAAGTGGAATTATTAGGTTTGAGATAATATGAGGATATACGACTTGATTTTGAAGAGAGAATGATTTGAAATTTAATGAGAAATTGAAGTTTGAGATTTTGAAGTTTGGGAATCATGAATTTGATATTTATTGAGAATTATGAGGTTTGAGAATTTGAGGTTTGGAGTTATGAATCTGACGTTTTATGAGAATTATGGATTTGATTTTGAAGCTCGGTAATTATAATTCCTTTGATATTTAATGATGAAGTTTGGGATTTGAAGTTTGGGATTCATGAATTTGAAATTTATTGAGAATTATGAGGTTTGAGAATTCGAGGTTTGGAGTTATGAATCTGACGTTTTATGAGAATTATGGATTTGATTTTGAAGCTCGGTAATTATAATTCCTTTGATATTTAATGATGAAGTTTGGGATTTGAAGTTTGGGATTCATGAATTTGAAATTTATTGAGAATTATGAGGTTTGAGAATTCGAGGTTTGGAGTTATGAATCTGACGTTTTATGAGAATTATGGATTTGATTTTGAAGCTCGGTAATTATAATTCCTTTGATATTTAATGATGAAGTTTGGGATTTGAAGTTTGGGAATCATGAATTTGAAATTTATTGAGAATTATGAAGTTTAAGATTTGAAGTATGAGAATTATGAAGTTTAAGATTTGAAGTATGAGAATTATGAATTTGACATTTAATGAGAATTTGAAGTTTGAGAATTTGAAATTTGCAATTGTGAATTCGATATTTACTGAGAATCATGAAGTTTGAGAATTATGTAGTTAGGAACTATAAATTGAAAATTATCAAGTTCGAAAATCTGATAATTCTAAACTTCTTTAACTAGAGAATTGAGTAACCACCTATAGTAATACCCCCTCATATATTCACCCATTCTATATTTTTATCACAACTTCAAATATCTAGCATGATGCTTCGCATGCTCCTCAACAAATGAACTAATAAAAAAGTACAGATGATCATATCCCTCAACCAAACGAAGATCAACCTTCCCCTCGTACCCACTCTTCTTAGCAGCCTCAACAAACACCTCAGGCTGTAATTGGGTCTTATAAAACGAGTCCGCAAGACCCTGGTGAATCAAAATATCCGGAGAATTGCCCTTGTAATGCTGCACCAAATGCGTAGGATCGTACTCCAACCAACTCTTCCTATCCTCACCCAAATAATTGCCAAAGTTCTTGTGCCCCCAGGGCACATCACTCGGGTTCACTATCGGAGCAAACGCAGAAACACTCTTGTACTGGCCCGGGTTCTTGAAAAACCCACTCAACGCACCGTACCCCCCCATTGAGTGCCCCGTGATGCCCGCGTTCGTGAAGTCCAACTCGCTAAAGTGCGCGCCCAACAACCTGGGCAACTCGCGGTGCACGTACGTGAACATGTTGTAGTTGTGCTTCCAGGCGTCGGCCGTGGCGTCCACGTAGAACCCGGCACCGGTGCCAAAGTCCCACGAGTCGTCCTCGCCGGAAATGTTCGCTCCGCGGGGAGAAGTGTCGGGGAAAACAATCGCAAACCCGTACTTCAGCGCAAAGTACTGGAAAAAAGACTTCTCGGAAGCGTTGCTGGGCCTGCACGTCAACCCAGAGAGGTACACGAGAACGGGGAGCTTGCCTGTGGGGGACGAGGGAACGAAGACGTTCACGTCCATTTTGGTGTGGGTGGTGGGTGAGTCGTGTGACAACTTGAACAATTTGCCATTGAACTGGGCGATGGTGGCGTTTACTGTGAAAGACATGGTTGGTGATTTGATTTTGGATTTTGGAGAGATTAAATAGTTTTGGCCGCAAAATAGGGCTGAATCGGGATAAAAGGTGCGATATGAATATTCTTTCTAATGGAGGGGGTTATAGAATAAAGGTGAGGTATGTAGTTGGATATAAATAGGAGGGATTGGAATTGTTGGCCGAGAGCTTATAGAACGTTATTTGTTAGAGTTTATCGATTAGTCTCCATATTGATTGCAGAAACATTTGCAAATTTATGAATCGTATTGTCAATATATGAAAAATCTCACAAGAGACAACTTTCCAGAATTATAATGAAATGCTTTTAGTTCATGGATGAGAATTAAACTTGATTGTGGTCCTAAATTTTAAAACCAACGATGACCCTTCAGTAGTACAGTTTTTTTTTTGAGTTTGATACAAGTGAGGCCTTGGCTGTGGCTTTGAAAACATTTTGGTAAAGATGGTTCTGAGGGTAGTGAACTAATGCAAGGAGTCAAATAATTGTTGTATTGACTGTAACTGATGAGAGTAGCTGGTTCCAAAGTATTTCAAGTGTTTTGGGTTGAAATGAAGAATAAATGTTCTTGACTGAGAAAATAGAATTGACTCGTTTGTATGAATAAGATTACGTAGAGTTAAAGAGCCAGAAAGTTGGCAATGTTATTTACAAAAGCCGAGTGATACACCATGTTTGAAATTTCCTTGCGTTTTCAACAAAGTGAAGTGGAGTCCATGAATATAGTAAATGTACTTCTTTGGAGAATTATTTTGCACCCATTAAAGGCAATCGAAAAAGGAAATCTTAACTTCTTAATAGGAAGCAGAAGAATTAAAAATTGTTTCTGAAGGTGGGTTAAGTTGACACCAGGGCTGGATTATTTCAGTCAAACAGGCAAGCGAAAGTTCTAACCATCTCAAAAAGTAGTCAAAGTCTGTTAGAATTAGATTACGAAACCAATATTCCAAACCTAGCTTTTAATGTACCTAGTCACCACCGTTTACTCTATTATTGTTTCACACATGGAATGTATCTAAAATGACTGGGCACTTGGGTAACTTTTCAGGGGAATTCTTTTCATTTCTCGTAAACCTTAACTATCTTTCTGGTAGACCCAGTCCTTAAATGCTTTCCTTGATTTTCCAATGACTTCAGGGTCGAGGTTCGGTCCTTCCCTAACTTATCCACTTTTCATCAGAATCGTTGTATATTAGGTTAAGTATCTATTTTTTTGATGCTTATATGTTTTGTGGGGTTGGGGTTCCTTACATTTGCACCGCGCTAAGGAACATTAGAACTTAGTGTGCGATGTTGTGTTGCACTTCGGGCAGAAGTTCAACTACGAAAGAATGCGGACATGTGAGGGAGAATCCACATAAGTTGATGCGTTTGGAGTGGCATCTGTCAATAATTCAATGACGTACCACTCAGTTGCGAACTCAGACACTCCATCTTCGTAGAATTCAGATTGTTTTAAAAGGTTGAAACAATGAAGGTTGGGAAAATGGCGAACTAAGTTGAGACCAGCCCATTTAGTGTTTCTTTTCAAAACCCTGTGTGATACTAGGGCCCATTTGTTAGAATGAAGTTCGAAAGATTGAAATGATATGGTGTTTTCCGTTTCACCAAAAGTAAAAGAGTTTGTGGTGAACCAATGATGAATCCATTCTCTCACAGGAGTAGGATTATAATTGATGAGTGGGGAATCGGAGTTAGCCTCAATACTGACATGTAGATCTCCATGGACAGTTACCGAAAGACAGCACAAACGATTCAATTCCGAGTGGTTTCTTGTGAACTCTTGGACCATTTGATGTATGCAGGCAGGGCCGTTAATTTTGTTTGAATGGCTGCAAAATGCCCGTTACCTGTTTTGCCAGAGGAGTCCCCCTTTGCGAGGGCATCGAACATAGCTTGGGCCTTTGAGTTGATGTCATTCATTTCGTTGGAGAGGAATGAAGAGGACGAGTTAATCTGAGTAGCGATTGAAGACGCGACATTCTGAGGAGAGAAGTGGTCACTTCTTTCGACAGGTATGAAAGTAATTTTCTTTTGGTGGTTCTGGTGATGGACTTCAAGGAGGCAGTACAATATGTTTGGGTTGACCATAGTTAAGTTTTTCTTCATTAATTCCTTACTAAAGGCGTTTAAAGGGTGGCAAGGACACCTTTGTTGGTTGATTGGACACAGCAGGTAAATCCATGAAAGGATTGAGAGTGTCGTCAATGTGGATAATCCAACCTTTGGGTGCAAACTGGTTGCCAAGGTTGGCTGGGGTGCAAGCCTGTTCAAGAACTTTACCGTTTACGTGAACACTTGCAGATGGAGGTTCAAATAAGTTGAATTTGTCCTGAGGAATTGGAAGTTTGTAGAATGTGATTTGCTCAAAAGCGTTGAGAACTGGAGGACCGAGGATCATTATAAAAGTTGAATGCTTTAGGTTCAGATTAATAGTAAAAACGTATTTTTGTATTTACAGAATCGCTGCAAAATTGGTAACTTTATTATTCTTTTTTTTTTTACAGAATCGTTGTATATTGGTTATTTAACTATTTCATTATAATGGTTAATGAAGGAGGAAATCCATTTACGGACGCTGTGTGGGACTCGACACCATAGTGTAATACCCACTAAAACCCCCAAATTATAGGTTTTTTGGTTAGTGTTTGGTTATGTCAGCTGTGAAACCGCTTCCTATGCAGGTATGTCTGAATTATTCAAGGAATAGTGAAATACCCCCAAATTCTACGAAATGTGTATGCTGCATCTCTCGGATATCCCACTTATT